>CAJHQQ010001862.1:0-79899 GCA_905132885.1 Moricandia moricandioides
CCATTAATGAATGATTATTTTCAAAATTATCCTAACAATGAAAATATACTAATTAATTTTTCAAAATATTTAGAAACTCAACGTCACACCTTAACACTAACTTTTAAACAATACTAATGTATAAACTTAAATATTAATATATTTTGGATTAAAGATATCTTTGAAGAAATGATACTTAACTTATAATATTCTTAGTAACTTATAACGTATAAACACTTTCTCATGTTTTGTACTCACTATGGGCCTAGTATTCTACACTGAGCCTTTTTAATTTTTCGAGTAGGCCTCTTTTCTAGGTTCGACTTTTCAACAGGGATATTTTGGGTATATACACCTTTGCGCCAAGACTGCTTATATATTCCTCAAGAAATATTCAACGGTCGTTAAGTTTGCGTTCTATTCTCCTTCTCGCACGGACTCGTCGGAGACTAAATCGCACCGGACGATTTGAATCCGCCGTTGAGTAAATCGGAGGTTAATTTCAGATGGAGAGTTTGATTTCTCTTGTCAATAAGATACAGCGAGCTTGTACGGCTCTGGGAGATCACGGCGAGGGAAGCTCCCTCCCGACCCTCTGGGACTCCTTGCCTGCCATTGCCGTCGTCGGTGGTCAGGTTTGATCTCTTATTCATGATTTTTGCATCTTATTTTGAATCGATGATTTTAGATCTTAGGCATTGCCTTCAGTGCGTAGAAATAATCTGATCTCGTTGATTAGATCGCAGATTCATGATGCCTATGATCTGTTTGATGATTAGCTTTTCGATCTCAGTTTGTGAAATCATTTTGTCATTAATCAAATCTGATCGTGTACTCTCGAAGGGGATCGATTCAATTTATTATTGATGAAATTTTTGTAATAAATCTATAGAGTTCTGGAAAGTCTTCAGTGCTAGAGAGCGTTGTGGGAAAAGATTTTTTACCTCGTGGAGCAGGTAAGGCTGATTATAACGTCGTACATGATATTTAACTCAACATTTCTCCCTTGATCTAGCATTTAACAATGTCTTACATGTAGGGATTGTTACACGTAGACCTCTTGTCTTGCAGCTTCACAGAATTGACGAAGGCAAAGAGTATGCTGAGTTTATGCATCTTCCCAAGAAAAAGTTCACTGATTTTGGTATTCTTCTTGTGACCATGGTCGTGCACAGATTCTTCTCGTGTGGTTTTCATATGTTGGAGATGTTTATTTCTTCTTTATTGGTATGCAGCTGCTGTGAGGCAGGAGATCTCAGATGAGACAGATCGTGAAACTGGTCGCAGCAGCAAAGTTATATCTACGGTCCCAATTCATCTCAGTATCTTCTCCCCTAATGGTAAGAGAAGCATTATACTTCCTTAAGGAAAAAATATAAGCATGTTCATGTTCTCTTTCAGCTTTGCCACTTGTATTCTAGTCTCCACATTCTAATTATTTGCTTTGTTTAAAATGTATGTAGTTGTGAATTTGACACTGGTTGACCTTCCTGGTCTTACAAAGGTAGCTGTTGGTAAGTGAGACAACCTTTGTTTATTTTATGATTGTGGAATCATCCCCCACCCCCAATGCCTGTATTGACAAACATTAATGAAAACTTGGTGCTAATGATGTTGTAGATGGTCAGCCTGAAAGCATTGTTCAAGACATCGAGAACATGGTCAGATCATTTATTGAGAAGGTAACTCTGATTTGAAATACCAATGATGCCTATATCATCTAAGGAGAAGTAACAAAGATTGACCATTTCTTTTTTTGACAGCCCAACTGCATCATACTAGCTATTTCCCCTGCAAATCAAGATCTTGCTACGTCTGATGCCATTAAGATCTCTCGTGAAGTTGATCCAAAAGGTGCCAGATTCTTGTTTTCTCTAATGTTTTATACAACTGCTTTCTAAATTCATTCTGAGCGTTCTTTTGTGAGATTTAAATCCACTGCAACATAGCATGTATAGTTTTACTTAACTGGAGCATGGTAGATATGGCTGGGTTGAATGGCTGTTGCCTAGTGGTTCTCTAAGACTAGGATAATGTTATCATCTATAAAGGCGACGTTCTATGCAATTAATATGTCTTGATAGTAGTTTGGGACGGTTGATTCACGTTGTTTAATGTTTCCTTCGTTGCTGCTATCAGGGGACAGAACTTTTGGAGTTTTAACAAAAATTGATCTCATGGACCAGGGCACTAATGCGGTTGACGTAAGTTTACTTTCAGATGATAGAAATATATATCATGGTTATGACTATCTTATAAACTGTTAACATTTAGAGAAAGTAGTTGATATGTTTGCTGCTCGCCATGCAAATATGAAATTATGCAATTTAGCGAGAGCAGTTGATATGGAAGATAACTATTAGAATGTAACTAATTAGAAATGAGTGAAAATTGAACTATCCCTAAGTCTTCTAAATGTTTGGAGATTTGAGATACTTGAAGGAAGGGGATACAAACTAAGGTATCCTTGGGTTGGTGTTGTGAACCGGTCTCAAGCTGACATTAATAAAAGTGTTGATATGATTGCTGCTCGTCGGCGTGAACGTGAATACTTCAAGAGCACCCAAGAGTACAGTCATTTAACTGAAAGAATGGGTGCAGAGTATTTAGGAAAGATGCTCTCCAAGGTATAAAACATCAATTCTTCTCTGAAACAAGCTATGTATAAAAAAGATTGTTAACTTTTTCAGCATTTGGAAGTTGTTATCAAGTCGAGGATTCCAGGACTTCAGTCTCTTATCACAAAGACTATCTCCGAGTTAGAAACAGAGCTGAGCCGTCTTGGCAAACCTGTAGCAGCTGATGCTGGTGTAAGTAACTTACATCTTAAAACCTTTCACCTTTAGTTTTTTGGTTCTTCTCTTATTTTAATACTCACTCTCTCGAGTGCAGGGAAAACTGTATATGATCATGGAGATTTGTCGTGCTTTTGATCAAACATTCAAAGAACACCTTGACGGCACGTGAGTGATCTCTGGATTGTTGCTACTGCAATTTTATGGTTTTATGATTGTTACTCTACTAACAACCTCACAGCCGATCAGGTGGCGAAAAAGTAAACTCAGTTTTCGACAATCAATTCCCAGCAGCTATTAAAAGACTGCAATTCGACAAGCATCTATCCATGGACAATGTACGTAAACTGATCACTGAAGCAGATGGATATCAACCGCATCTCATAGCTCCTGAACAAGGTTACCGTCGTCTCATAGAATCATGCTTAGTCTCCATTAGAGGCCCAGCTGAAGCAGCTGTTGACGCGGTTCATTCCATTCTCAAGGATCTTATCCACAAATCCATCAGCGAAACATCTGTAAGAAAAATCTCTACCCAACAACCACAAAACATCACCATTGATTCGTGATTGTGTGTTATATCTATTTCACGACAGGAACTGAAGCAATATCCAACACTGAGAGTGGAAGTATCAGGTGCAGCAGTGGATTCACTGGATCGAATGAGAGACGAGAGCAGGAAAGCAACTCTGTTACTAGTGGACATGGAGTCTGGTTACTTAACAGTAGAGTTCTTCAGGAAACTCCCAGAAAGGAGGGAATCCAACACATTCGATATTCGACAGGTACAACGATGCTTACCTCAGAAGAATCGGTTCCAATGTTCTGTCTTACGTGAACATGGTCTGCGCTGGATTGAGAAACTCTATTCCAAAATCCATCGTTTACTGTCAAGTCCGTGAAGCGAAACGAAGCCTTCTTGATATCTTCTTCACTGAACTTGGCCAGAAAGAGGTAATAAATAAATAACTATATTGAAACAAACAAACTATGATACCTTGTGTAAGAGTCTGAACTGGTGTTGGTGATTAAAACAGATGAGTAAGCTGTCGAAGTTGTTGGATGAGGATCCTGCGGTTCAGCAGAGAAGGACTTCGATTGCAAAGAGGCTGGAACTGTATCGAAGTGCTCAGACAGATATTGAAGCAGTTGCTTGGTCTAAGTAGAAAGAGAGAGAATTCTTTACGATACATTCTTTTTTATCTGTTTCCATTGTTTTATTTTATTCGTTGTTCGAGTTAACATTGTTTTATTTTATTCGTTGTTCGAGTTAACATTGTTTTTTATGAATAAGTTTTGTAAGACGATAGACAAGTTTCTTTTTGGGCATGAAGATGGTTTACCAAATTAATCAAAATCAGGATTCGCGAAGAAGTATAATGTTATCCTCTCTGTTCAGTCTATATGCAGAAGAAGCGGAAAAAAAAAAGAAGAAGAGAGGAAGCAGAACCGGCGATAAAATGATGTTTTTTAAAAAAGAAATGGAGATGCGGGGAATCGAACCCCGTGCCTCTCGCATGCGAAGCGAGCGCTCTACCATATGAGCTACATCCCCTTGATCATAAACCTTGTACATAATATTATTAGACTGTTTACATAAATAAACGTATAATTTATTTTATAAAGATTTATATTTTGGTAATGTTTAAATAAGATAATGACTAGTGATTCTTATATCATCATTGTCAGTGACATTACTTGCTTTCCTTGTTCTTGAAATATTCATGATCCGTGGCTCCATTGGTTCACCTTCTTCTCAGACACCTTCTTTCGAGACACATTCAAGTTCTACTATTAGTGTCTGATTCAAGATCTTCTGTTTCTGTACATACAAACCTCTTCTGGATTCTGGTCCTTGAGTGAATTTAGTTTAGATTAGCATGGTGGAATTTAATATTCTCTTTTCTAAATGTTTGTCTTGTTCCTTTCTTCTTGATCTATTTTTGAATGGTAAAGTGAAGTTTTCGAGGTTGCTTTTCATACACTTCATTATTATTTTATGTGAAATGAGTTACATAAGCACATAGGCAAATCTTTCAGATATATTTTTCATAAATTTTTTTATCACAAAAATAAAGTTCAAATAAAAAACAAAAAATTATAATTTTATTATTTTAAAATTTTAATTTTTTTAATATTTTTTACTTAAGTTTCATCTCCAAAACCCACCCTATCCAAAACCCACCCTATAATTATAAAAACCTAATTTGAAATTAGTTAACACAAAAAAGTATAAATGTATATTTATACATTTTAATAAAATTTACTTTGGTCATTTTTCTCCTCAATGTCTATTTGGTAACAAAAATTTTTTAAATCTATCTTAGAGTATTATCTCTATATTATTTTTTCCAACATAGCATATTATATATTTTTGTTGAAAAATTGGCATGTATATTAATCTCAGCTAGTCTAAAAAATCTCTATATATATATATCATGCATTAACCAAATTAAATTATTAGTAATCAGAATATGGATATTGAGTTAATTGGCATGTATAAACATGTTTAAATAAAATTAATATTATTGAAATACTTCAAAAAATATTTTAATTATTTAAAAAAATTGAAGTAAATTTTCAAAAATCTCAAATTTCTATTTATTTGGATAAATATAAACCGTTAACAAAAAAAATACAACTGTGGTAACTGGAGTTAGGCCAGATTTCTACGTAAAATAGGCCCATATTTGACGCATTTAAAGCCCAAGAAGAATTCTCAGCTTACTTTATTTTGGACGTGCCACGTCGGATTTGGTCAAGTATATTTTCGACTTGGCGCTTAATTAAGCCTGAAATTTGGCACGCTTCCCTCGTCCCCAATCCGTGGAGCCAAACACTGTTCCATTGGTCCGCCACGTCAGCATAATCCAATTTCCAATTTCGTTTTAATTATTATTTAATGCGAATTTTATTTGGCGAAACCGTGATTAATTAGTAAAATAACAAGGAAAAATATATAAACCGAGGGTATGTAATGTATGTCTCCTCCTCCAAAAGCACACGCTCCCAAACAGATCCTTCTCCTCCGCGTGCTCTCTCTCGCCGTCGATCATACCGAGCTTCGAGGTTTAGGTTTATCTTCTCCATTAGTGTGAAACGGTTAACTTTCTCGAGAATTTCGAAGGTTCTTACGAGGAGGATTTGGTTTGTTTCTCCGTCGTTTCGACTCTACAATTTTGGCGTTATTTTTTTCAATTTGACGTAAGAGTTCACGAATTTGTTTCGTATCGAATTTGGGGTTGAAGATAAGGTTTCGCATTAGGTTTTAAGAGTCCTGAGCCGAATTGCGAGAGGAATTGATACTTTTCGAGGAGGTTTGAGACGCGAATCCGTTGTTTGATCAAATTAGGGTTTTGTGAGAATCGTAATCTGGGTACTCGTTTATGTTGACGAGGGAGGAATTGATGAGGTAGGAGATGATTCTGAAACGGACCTTGACATTTGAGGAACAGAATCTGAAGCGGTGCAAAGTTGATACAGAGGTTGGTTATGGGAGAAAAAGGGGCGAGATTATAGTGTATAGGAGGAGGAATAGAGCTAGCGTTGATCAACCATGTAGAGAAGCTGAGGAGTGTACAAGTAGCGCAGGCTCCTTGACGAGCAAAGAGTCTCAAGACCAGTCCAAGTCTTCGAGGGGGAGAGTTCGAGTGGTTCCGTCAAGGTTTAATGATTCCGTTGTTGATGCATGGGGGAATAGACGTCGCAAGGTCGAGTCGAAGGATGAGGAAGACGTTCATGTAGTGAAGAAAGTCAAAGGTGGTAGCGCTGAGAATGGAAGCTCGAAGCTGTTTCCACGTAAGGATAACGGAGACGGCAGCGAAGTAGATTTTGATGACTTGGGTTGTGGAAAGGATGCGAATTTGAGAGTTCCGATGTTTTCTTCCTCCGATGACGCTAGTTCTTTCTCTGTGAGAGGTAAAGAGGAGTTTTGTGCCGAATCTGGTGTGCTGAAAGATCACGCCGCCACGAGGAAGGGTGCGTACAAACCAGAGGACTTTTCTGTCGGCGATCTTGTCTGGGCCAAGTGTGGGAAAAGATTTCCGGCATGGCCGGCTAAAGTGATCGACCCGGTTTCGCAAGCGCCTGATGCTGTTTTGAAACATTGCGTACCGGGGTCACTTTGTGTCATGTTTTTTGGGTACTCGAAGAATGGAACTCAGAGGGTAAGATACTAGTCTCGGCGTCTTGAAGCTTGCGTTTGATGCACTTTCATTTTTTTGATTTTTTTTTTTTTCTGAAACTACTGGTCCTTTACAGGACTATGGATGGATCAGACAAGGGATGATGTTTCCGTTTACGGAATTTATGGACAAGTAAGTAGTCGAGACGCTCTTTCTGGAATCTTTCGGACTTGTCTATTTGTACTGTTCCTTAGTTTTTCGTCTCTTCAGATTTCAGGAGCAGACGAACTTTTACAATAACAAGCCGAGCGAATTTAAGAAGGCACTCGAGGAAGCAGTTTTAGCAGAGAATGGGGTTGAGGGTAATTGCGGAGCTGCTGAAACCAGTTGCCCAGATTCCTCTGCCTCTGAATCCGACCAGGAGAATGGGCGTGCGTATAGATTTCAGGCACGCTTTCTTGGCACATATTCCTTTATTTGTTAGATCTTCAAGTTTTTTTCTGTACTGATTCAGCAGTCAGTTCTATTCTGTTCCATAAGCATCTATGTCTGCTATATACTTTCTTTTCTAAGTAATGAAAGGACTACATATAGGCATGGATGTGCCATTGGTATTCTATTCTTTCATAGTTTTTTAGGAATGTTTCCAGAAAACGATGTGCTGATTCAACTTTTTGTAGGGCTCATGTCCTGTGGACGTAAGGACTTGCGACGGCTGTGGCACAGTAATGCCATTTAAATCTCTGAAAAGCACACACGAATCAGAACCTGAAGAGCTTTTATGCAAGCACTGTTCAAAGGTTCTTAGGAAATTTCTTTACTCTTCGGTTTTCTGTGGTCAGAAGAAATTAAAATCCAAATTTGTTGTTATAGTTGTGGAAATCCAGCCAACATTGTGGCATTTGCAAGAGATCATGGCACTCTTCAGATGGGGAAGATTGGGTGAGAATATTTTTGAACATGTTGGGTGATACTGGTCTGAGTGATAAATTATTACATTTACGTAGCTAACTTGGTTGATGTAATAGGTATGTTGTGATGGGTGTGATATATGGGTACATGCTGGGTGCGACAACATTTCTAACGAACGCTTTAAGGTACAGTTATACAACCCCTTGAATATCAAATATTGATTTTTAGCACTTACGACTACTATTTTCGAAGGATTGGACTAATTTGATTATCATCTAAAGGAACTGGAGCACAGCAATTACCATTGCCCTGATTGCAGAGCACAGCATGAGTGTGCACCGACAGTATTAAATGAACAGTCAGCGATAGTAGTAAATGAACAGTCACCGACAGTAGTAAATGAACAGAGCTCATTGTTCAAGTATGTTGCTCTTGCTAGACTCTTTCAAAAATATGGTTGTTCCTGTTTCTGTTGCTTGCATCACTTTGTTTCTAATTCCTTGATCTGAAAACTGTCCGCACAATCTTTGTGAGACAGGTCAACAGAAAAAGCGACAGAGACTGAGCTGCCGGATGAGATTACTGTAGTCTGCAATGGCATGGAAGGGACATATATCCGAAAGTTTCATGTGTGAGTGTTAGATATATCAGCCTTCCATTTTAATTTCCTCGTTTAGACAGACTAGTCTTTTATGAATATAGTTACACATCACTATATAACTCTTGGTATTGCCTGCTCTAAAATTAATTTTATATATAAACTACAATACACGCTTAATCTTAGGCTTCTGTTACCAATTCCTGGAATATTGTTTTCAGAATTGAGTGCAAGTGTGGTTCATGTGGAGCAAGGAAGCTGACACCAAGTGAATGGGAACGGCATACCGGCTGCAGAGCCAAAAAGTGGAAGTACAGCGTAAAAGTGAAAGGCACAATGCTAACTCTAGAAAAATGGGTACACCCCCTTATAATATACTCTCATGAAGCTGGCCCTTATATAGATATCCCTGAAATCCACTTGTAGATTTTTTTTTTGTCTGTACGAGATTCAATGCTGACAACAAGTTTCTGCAGATTGCAGGACATAGTGCCCTCCCTCTAGAACAAGGTACTGCTGATTGCAGGATATTAGACAAGCAGATGATGCTCTCATTGCTGGAAGGTAAATTTACAGCTCAACTCCTTAGGACAAGCTTCTCTTTTGGAGTTCATATTTGGCAGACTTGCTTACTATTTATTTTGTATGCACAGAAAAGTATGAGCCAGTTAGTGCAAAGTGGACGACTGAAAGGTGTGCTGTATGTAGATGGGTAGAAGACTGGGAAGAAAATAAAATGATCATCTGTAACAGGTTACTCGATGCCCATTTTGGCTTTACTGAATTATACAGCGATTGTATAATCAAACATGGAGTTATAAATATCTAATCATACGAACTTTTGAATATGTCTTCAGATGTCAAGTAGCTGTGCACCAAGAATGCTATGGGGTAAGCAAAGCTCAAGATCTCACCTCCTGGGTGTGCAGAGCATGTGAGACACCAGATATTGAGAGAGAGTGTTGTCTTTGTCCTGTAAAAGGTAGTATTGCAGAACTAGCTCATTCTATGTTTTTTTCCCATTTTAACTGTCTATTCACAAGGTCACATTATTAAGTACAGAGACGCTGTCAATTGAATTTACTCACCATTTCTCTATATTTCTTTCCTGGATTTCAAACTGAATCTTCCTTCTATTTATGCAGGTGGTGCTTTAAAACCAAGCGACGTTGAGGGTTTGTGGGTTCATGTAACATGTGCTTGGTTCCGGCCGGAAGTTGGGTTTTTGAATCACGAACATATGGAGCCTGCTGTTGGACTTTTCAAAATTCCAGTAAATTCATTTCTTAAGGTAATAATGAAATGATGGAAGTAGAAACTATAACGTATGCGTTTTATTTTATTTTATAACATTTGACATCTGATACTTCTATAAAAATATCTTTTAGTTTTGCAGAATTTGTAAGCAGACACATGGTTCCTGCGTGCAATGCTGCAAGTGTGCCACTCACTTCCACGTAATGTGTGCATCACGGGCAGGTTACAGCATGGAGGTTAGTCCTTATTCTTCTTAGCCTTTGTTGTGCCTAAGATAAGCTTCATTTATTTTCATATTCATTCTCTAATCAAGGTGTTCTGTTAGCTGGTCGTCTTAGTGTTGTGTAACTGATGCTGTCTTCTGTGGAAATATTAGATGCACTGTGTGGAGAAGGACGGCGTGCAGAGAACAAGGAAGTCAATATACTGTGCTTTTCACAGGTTTTTTCCCGACATATTCTTTAATTGATCTCTTATGCGTGATTGCTTATAACATTTTAACCGCTATGTAGGAAGCCAGATCCAAATAGTAATGTAGTTGTGCACACACCCTCAGGAGTTTTTGGATCTAGAAATTTGCTTCAGAATCAAAATGGGCGCCTCAAAGGTTCAAGACTTATTATGACCAAGAAGATAAAGCGTCCAGGTTCTGATATCCAACCCCAAGCCGAACAGAGTCATGATTGTCTTTCTGCAGCAAGATGCCGTATCTATAGCAGATTAAACACGAAGGTATGCATTTGGGGATCTCATTTAATCTTGGACATTTGATATTTTTTTGTTATATTTCTCTTGCTTTACGACTTTCAATGAAATTTGGTACTAAAGTAACTCTGTTACGGCTGATATTTCAGAAGGTTGATCTGGAGGCTATACCCCACAGGCTGAAGGGACCAAGCCATCATTCTTTGGGTGAAATCGAGAATCTCAACTCTTTTAAGGCAAGTTTCGCATTCAGAGCTCCATTCATGTTCATTGTTTCACTTTGTTGGGAGAATATTGTAGTGGATATCTAAGCAAGATCTTGATTTCTCTTTTACTTTGTTACACCAGGAAACAGATACGTCAGGTTTTACTTCATTCAAAGAACGGCTAAAGCATTTGCAGGTAAGCGGTGATTCAATGAGAGTTTAAGTATTTTCTACATCTTGTTATCCTTCAATCTTATTATAAAGAATGTCATCTTTCTTTAGAGAACGGAAAATCTTCGGGTCTGCTTTGGTAAATCTGGCATACATGGATGGGGTCTGTTTGCCAGGAGAAGTATTCAAGAAGGAGAAATGGTATTTAGTTTAATGGCTAAACTGAATGTGATGTGAGTCTTTAAGGAAGTAATGATAGGGAAATTTGTGCAGATCATCGAGTACCGTGGGGTGAAAGTTAGGAGAAGTGTTGCAGATCTGAGAGAGGCATACTATCGTGCTCAAGGCAAAGATTGTTATGTAAGTTCAGATTATTTGCTTACATTCATCATTATCCGCTGCTTCTTATGGTCAAAATTACTCGTTTCACAACACAGTTGTTCAAGATAAGCGAAGAGATAGTGATTGATGCGACAAACTCTGGAAACATAGCCCGATTGATCAACCATTCAGTAAGTTTCCCCACACACTAGAGACCAAAACCTCTAGTGGTAACTAAAAGCTAATGATGCTCATGTCTTGTTGTGTGCAGTGTATGCCCAATTGCTATGCACGTATTGTGAGTGTGGGTGATGAAGAAGAGAACAGAATCGTCCTCATTGCAAAGATCAATGTCACACCGGGCGAAGAGCTTACGTAACACTTTTCAGCTTTCTCATTACATAGAATTCATATCTCTCTCCCAAATCCTTGACCTTAACCATGAAAATCAATTCTCTCTACAGGTATGATTATCTCTTTGAGGTTGATGAATCTGAAGAAATCAAAGTGCCTTGCCTTTGTAGAGCTCCTAACTGCCGCAAGTTCATGAACTGATCAGAGTTCTAGCCGCGGCTGGTTCATGCTGACTTGTTTACCCATTGATATTTGATTCTTTGGTTAATGCGCCATTAAATTGTATGTCCGCGCCGGTTACCGTTCCCGGTCTAGCAATTTTGTAAATCTGTAGGATTTTATAACCACATAGGAGCCGCAATGAATACTTTACACATTTGATTTTTAATCTACAGGTCATCAAAAGGTGTTGATATCTTTTCATGTTTTACATTAAACATTGTTCCTTAATTTCTATAAATTATAGTCCAACTTTTACTTGACCGATGATAATAATATAGCTTGGGACTTGGGAGGATCTTCTCGGTTTAGCTTCCGTCGGTTGATGATAAACCGGGTTCAAAGTTTTTTTTTCTGAACAAACCGGGTTCGAAGTTGAAACCGATTAAAATATGTATGAGTATCCACTAGTGAGAGGTGGGTCCAGAAAGTTTGTTACAGGGTCAGAAACGTCATTTTTGGATTCAAAATTTTCAAAATTCGCTCTCCTCCGCGGGTATATACTCAATGATCAGTACGAAGGGGTTCAGAGCTAAAACAATAGTTGATTGTTTTTTTTCGTTTTGCTTAATGAGGTACTGAGTGAGCAGAGAGAGAGAGAGAGAGAGAGAGAGAGAGAGAGAGAGAGAGAGGAGGATGAAGACGAGATCCAGTGATGTACAAGGAGCTAGCAGAGGGAAGAGGAAAACTCCTGAGGGAGATGAAAATGGCAGAGGGAAGAGACGATCGGTTCAGAGCAACGAGCATAAGAAGGGGAAGATCCTCAGAGGAATCCATGGCTGTGTATCTCCTCGGTGCTCTGCTTCTACTTACCGTTCCAGCTTCTCCTGGTATTGTTCTTCCCCTCTAGGACACACTCAGCTTCGATTCGATATGTTCACGAAATAGCTATGTCAATTTGAGCTGAGCTCCAGTTTGATTTTGAAATATGTGTAAGTAGTTTAATCTTACTGTATAATATCGATAAGGATATATATAGAACTCGATCAATCATCTTCGGTAGCTCTCTGGAAACGATTCATCGGAATCAATTGGATTGTATGTAATGTGAAACAGGTGTTCATATCGTTTTCTGTTCGTGGTTGCCGAAAACTGGGATTTGATTTTGCAATCGTCGAAAAGTTGAATCCATAATTTGAAAACCTATCTTAGTCTCTCTGCGTCAGTCTGTTGTCATTATTGTATTTAACTTCCGAATCAGGTTTGAGGAAGATGTATGGACATACATATCAAGGTTTCTGGATGGTAAATCACTGGTGATGCTGGGAGCAACAAGCAAATGGTTTCACAAGACCGTCATGGAGGATTCTATTTGGAGGTTTGCCTGCTTGCGTGATCTTCAGGTGCCAAAGCCGTGTCCAGTTTCTTCTAGCTGGAACAAGATCTATGCTTCTTCTTTTGGTAATTATTCTTATTATACACAAATTACATCAAGAAAGAAGGATATAATTTGTAGTCTCAATACTGTGACGGACAATGCAGATGGGAGTCACTCTTACTTGTTCCATCAGAAGGAAAAGCACATTGGTCAGTCCCTGAGTTCGATAATATAGCGATTCTCTGGCTCTCAAAGTACTTTAACTGCTGATCACAGCCTCAATTCTATCTGGTTTTGACACTGTAATTACAGACTGGATGCGTATTGGTGCCTTTACTCTTGACTCTCCACTGTCGCTCCTCACTGAGAGTTTGAATGGTCAACTGAAAGTTCCAAGGGAAGGAACCATAGATCAGATGCTGGAATCCACTGGTTCATGTATCATAAAAGACATCAAAAGCGGTATCTGGATTGCAGGTAAGACATAAGAGGTTCTGGAACTTGTTCATAAACGAAGAAGATGTAACATGGCTTATCTTTCTTTACAGATTTACAGCTTGTTCGTTGCCCTGTCTGTGATCTCAGTACCTGTGATGGTAAAAGGCGCTTATCAACTCAAATATGTTAGGAGGGAGGTTAACGTACAAGTATCTGCAGTAACTAAATTGCAGACTAAGAGTTTTCGGTTTGCATTGTGTAGGAACAATGCAAACACTTGATACTAGGCACATCGAGCTGTTTCTGAATGAAGGATACAAAAATGGAAATTGGGACTACAATCTCATCGGATCTCATAAGTTACAGAAGGACACAAATGCAGCTTGTGGAGCCATATTCGATCTCAAACACCTTAAAGCATCTTCATCCTCAGGTAAGTTCAAGCAGAGCTACACTTCTTTTCCACTTTAAACCTTTGACTCTGTTTCACAACTTTTCATGAATTGAAATCTTCATAGGCATTCTCCACCTCAAGTCTTGGACTGGAGAGTCAGATGATTCGCAACCCAAAGCAGTTATCACAACCCATGCAGTTGCTGTTCACACAAGGTTACAGAAAAACGAAGGTAATACATATATGTCCATATCACTTTGCATAATCAACCATCTTTGTGAAGAACAAAAAGAAACACAATTATAATTTATTTATCCAAATGCAGGAATCCTTGTGAAGTATCAGACGATGAAGGCAGGAGCTGACGGTGACATTGTTGCCATCAGAATCTCACAGCAGCTACTCTGAGTTCCTGATCACAATGTGTTATCAAGGTCACACAACAGAGCCCTTAAGTATATCTCTGGTATGCAAATCCTTTTCCTCTTCAGTAAAACAAAACTCTACTTCGTTATATAATGTTACATCTTTACAGTTTATGTTTACAAGAATAGTCTGAGAGATTATTGAAGTTGTAGTCTACAAAACATACACGCACGAGTGAATGTAAGAAGATTATTAAGTTACCGTTCTCTACCTATATTATAGAGACTATTCTTTGACATTTTCTGTTAACTACAAGTACTTGTAATGAACATCATCGTGATGACGTTCTCAAAACAATTCCGTCTCCTAAACGCCTCAGAACACAAAAACGTTGCCATTTTTAAAACAAATGTAAACTCAAAGCAGATGGGATTCAGTCTTACTTACCCCAAGCATATTGCTCACTAGGTCTCTGCAAACTAGATTCATCATACTCTCTTTGTTTTGGTAAATTATATTGGAGAAAGAAGTGATGTTAATATAACATGTCAAAGTCATATGGCAACTCTGTCAGTCTATAGATGATCACATCCTGTAGTTGCTGCAATACACTGGTTCATATATTATATTAAAGAAAAAAAACAACAAAATTCTGTATATGCGTAGCAGGTAAGAAAATTTTCATATTCATCGTAGCAGGTAATATATTGATTGCTTGCAGACTAAGAGTTTTCTGTTATCACTGTGTAGGAACAATACAAAAACTTAATAATTCAAGAGGAGGAAAGTAACAGTCATTACACTAGCCAAAGATAAAACGTTAGAGTGGGTTAAACCGTTCGGAGACTTCCTTTAGAGCCACGTCGAACATTTTGTTGGAGGTTTTAAGAGCGTCATCCATTCTTCCCGCCTTGGTATAAGCATCTATCATAGTTTTGAAAGTGGTGACTGGAATGAAACCAATTGAATACGCAAGGAGAGACTCAGCTTCCGACAGCATACCCTTTTCGCAACACCTTTCGATAATGTCTTTGTTACTTACGTACTTGTACTTGGCTCTCGCCTTGTAGTACGTCTCGATTGCCTCGCTACACCGACCCGTATCAAAACACTCCTTCACCATTATCTGAACCGAATCAGAGTCCAAGCAGGTTTCACTTTGAGCTAACATATCATTGTACAATGCCCAAGCATGTGATTTTTGTCCGTATTTGAGCAGAAGTTTCAAAAGGGCGTTGCCTGTTTCTGGACAAACAAGTAACTTGTTTGTAAGAACAGACTGGTTGTAACACCCCATAGCTTCCACCTCTTTACCTTGCTTAAACCAGTACTCCATGAATGTGGCCATTAGGAAAGCGACTCTGTTTTCGAACTTTGGATATTCACATGGTGGATGTCCTTGAGAGAAAGGATCCCATGTAGACTTGTGATCAGCAATACTAGAAGACAACGACCTTTTGAATTCTTCAAACAAGTGATTGGCCTTGTCTAAATTCCCAATATCCAAAAACCCTTGAATCATATAGTTGAACGCCACGTGATCAGAGCTGCCCTTAAGCAAGGCTTGAGCTAGGTCAAATCGACCAGACTGGACTAAACCTTTGGTCAATACCCTTAAACTAGCTTCACTTGGGTGGTCAGGTACCATACTCTTGACGGTTTTGTGGAAATCAAGAGCCTCGTCACAAAGACCTTGTTGGAGACGAGACTCGATGATGTGGTTGCAGCATCTGCTGTTTGGTTTGAGCGTGTGCTTGTTGAAGAAGTAATCGTAGAGATCGTAAGCATCCTTGTGTCTTTTAGCACGCACCATGCTTCCGATGATGGTTTCACATGTGTGGACTGTAATCTCCGGTTCGTCGTCGGGTCTGCTGAAAACAGCCAAACGAGAGTACCTCGCTGCAGTGTCTAAGTCCCCAACAGAATTGGCGAGGTAGTTGACTCTCGAGCTTAGCTCCCAAGAACGGTAATCTGGGTTTTTCATTATGTCCTCAGCGTTTCTTATTATCACGGCGGTGTAGAAGCTGCGCCGACCAAGCATGATGCGACGGATCAGAGACATTATTACTCTAGGCCAACAAAACAAGGGCTAGGGTTTAGGACAAGACAGTGACATATATTTATTCCCTATATATATGTGTATTCCTTTTATATTCTTAATCTCAGCAACTTAACAAAAATAATCAATTAATGTCCGAATCTAATTTTAATAGAAACAAAATCTTAGTTGTTCTAAAAACTCTCTAACGAGACTTTTTTTTTTGTTAAAGGGTTTAAATAATTAATTAAACCCTTACGGCATAATTTCAGACTTGTGGCAAATAATTCTACTCTTTATATCATTCTCATATGTATACTTCCACCCCCAAATCTTGGAACGGAGCCAGAACTCCTGATGTTGGTTGGGCCTCAAAAATGTTCTCTAGCCCAATAAACTCAAGCTTCAAAAAAGTTGCTACCAAAACGAGAAATGCACCAGCCGGGAATCGAACCCGGGTCTGTACCGTGGCAGGGTACTATTCTACCACTAGACCACTGGTGCTTCACATTTAAATATGCAAATGTAAATAATAATCAAAAACACATGGCTTTCTTGTAAGTTTATCCATCCATCATCAAGGTCTCCTCTCCTAGGTCTTCATCAGATTTTGAAAGCGAATCAATCGGAAGTCACCGTAGAAATCAGCAAAGCTCCACGATCATTAACCAGTATAGAGAGATTAATTTCTTTCTCCGGTTAAGAGTAGAAGAGGAGCGATGAGGAAAGAGGAGAATCATCCAGATAATAATAAAAGTCGGGTGGATCCGAATCTTCCGAAATGGGTCTGCCAAAAATGTCACCACTCCCTTACCATCGTCGGCGTCGATTCCTACGCCGGAAAATTCTTCAATGATTCCCCTCCTTCCGGTTAGCCCCCTTCTTCCCTCTCTCTCTAGCGTTTCGTGTTTTCAACTTAACTCCTCTTCAGACTTGTAAAGAGTTTCATAATCAGACAGAACTGTGTTTAATGAATTTTGTCCTAATGACTTGTGTTATAAATTAATTGTTACATCCAGCAATGCAAGGCGTCAATAGTGTTCAAGTAATTGCGTTACTGCTATGAAATTATTAGTCTTAAAAAAGCGAGTATCAGATTCAGACAGACTTATGTGTCATGGATTTGTAGATATGCCTTCTTGTCGTAATGACTTGTGTTACAAAAAAAAAAAAACTAATGCAATTGTTACATCCAGCAATGCAAGGCTCTTCCATCCATGGAGCCAATAGTGTTCTTGGTTCAACACGTATGGACAACTCTTTTGTTGTTTTACCTCGACACAAGCCTCAAACTCAGGGAATTCCTCCACGTCCTCGTGGGGCTTCTTCTCCTCAGCCTCATGATGCAACCCACGCTGGAAAGGCAATGGAGGAATCGTTTGTTGTCGTGTATAAGTCTGAGTCAGCTTCTGATTCAGGAGGCGCTTCTCAAAACACGTTGTCGTCGCTTGAAGTGGGCCAGAATGGTCCTTTGCATTCGAATACTTCTGGGTTTAATGCGACTATCAATGTCTTAACTCGTGCTTTCGATATTGCCAGAACTCAGACACAGGTATGATGCTGTAATGGTTTGGCTTTTCGCTGAAGATCACATCCTCCGGATAGAATGAAGCTGATTGTATGTTACTTTCCGTTGTTTTGATTCTCAGGTTGAACAGCCATTGTGCCTTGAATGCATGAGGGTGTTGTCTGATAAACTTGAAAAAGAAGTCGAGGATGTGACGAGAGACGTGGAAGCATACGAAGCATGCGTTCAACGGTTAGAAGGAGAGACACAAGATGTTCTTAGTGAAGCTGATTTTCTCAAGGAGAAAAAGAAGGTAAATATCAGTTTTCATCATATTGTTCAACTCTAATATGAATTGCATATGATGTTAAGTAATAAATGCTTTTGTTTTTTTTTTCCTGCTCTACTTAGATTGAAGAAGAAGAAAGAAAACTTGTTGCAGCTATAGAAGAATCTAAGAAACAAAATGCTGATGTAAACGGTCAACGTAAGGAGCTTGAGTCAAAGGGAAATCGCTTTAACGAACTTGAAGATCGGTAAAGCTGCCTTTCTCAGTGTTCCCCTGTTGCCAAAGGATACATCTTTAATGCTCTCTTACACACATGCTTTTATTACTTTTCTGTGTCTTTTGTTATAGGTATTGGCAAGAGTTCAACAATTTCCAGTTTCAACTAATAGCTCATCAGGTGCGTTACTGGTGATACTCTTTCAGTGATGATTTTATTCCTTCACAAATTCTCGAAAATAATCCTCTCTCATTGTATGGTATTAGTTTTAGCTGCTGGTTAATTTTATTTAGTCAATGTTGAGCTTGTGAAGGAATAGGCTTTATATCAGTGCTAATGATATGTCTTTGAAAACAGGAAGAGAGAGATGCAATCTTGGCAAAGATTGAAGTCTCACAAGCACATTTAGAGTTATTAAATAAGACAAATGTACTGATTGATGCCTTCCCCATACGGTATGATGGAGACTTTGGTACAATCAACAATTTTCGACTTGGGAGACTCCCTAAAGCACCGGTAAGCGTTGCAATTTTCTGTGTATTTGATGTGCATAAACCTCTTCCTGCTCATGTAAAGTCTAAAACTAAGTCAAATGAAACGTTATCAGGTTGAGTGGGATGAGATAAATGCTGCTTGGGGACAAGCATGTCTTCTCCTCCACACAATGTGTAACTATTTCCGGCCAAAGTTTCAGTATCCTTATTAACACCTCGTAATCATTTTCCTTATTTTGTGTGTGTTTAATCCTATTACTGTAAATGAAGTTTATCCTTAACCAGTTTCCTTTCTAAGATGTCGAGTCAAAATACAGCCAATGGGAAGTTATCCTAGAATTGTGGACAGCACCAACAGCACTTATGAACTGTAAGTTATCCTAGTGTGCGTTGTTGTGCTTTCTTCAGCATTTTTACTAAAAAAGAGTGATGATCATCTTCAGGTTTGGTCCTGTAAACTTGTTTTGGAGCACTAGATACGATAAAGCCATGACGTTGTATTTGATATGTCTTAAAGACTTTGCTGATTTCGCAAACGCAAAGGATCAAGAGAACAATATTCCACTAGAGAAATGCCTCAAACTCCCATTCAAGTAAGTCCCCACTCTCGTTACCCAAACCTTTAGAGTAAGCTATCTTGTGCTGTTAATGGGTTACAATCCAGAAGTTCATATACTTGTAATATCTTTTTTGGCAGGATCGATAATGACAAAGTGGAGTCATATTCAATAACGCAGAGCTTCAACAAGCAAGAGAACTGGACCAAAGCACTGAAGTATACTCTTTGCAACCTGAAATGGGCTCTGTATTGGTTCGTCGGGAACACTAATTTTCAGCCTCTCTCTGCAACTGTCTCTTTGCCTTCCGATGTATCAGCAGCTGGTTCCTTGTACGCTAAGCGAGGTCCTGGTTCTAATAACCCGTCTGGTAAAAACTTGAGAAACTCGTGATGAGATGGGAGATATGAAATGAAATCAGTGACTTTGTGTGAAGCTATTTACTGTTATAACATCGAATAATAAGAAACACTGATGATTATAACTTATTGTACAGCCCCTTTTATATTGTGTGTATTATTATATAACCTTTTTTAGTTTGTTAGTTTTCTAGCTTTGTGTGAAAGGTTTTTATCTACACGAGTCACCAAAGTTCAGACTGGAACAGGTAATCTGTTATTCATTACTTCTATAGAGTTAAAAAAAAGGTCTTATCCATCAGAAGGAGAAGCAGCATAGGAGCATTCTAAAACTCTCTCTAAGCAAAAGACTAGTGAAAGTTATCTTAAGACTTAATAAAGAAATGCATGCCTAGCAAGCAAGAACCTGAAAGGCTTTCCAACACTACCAAGTAAAAGAAGCCGTTTACAAGTAGTCTAATCCTATTTATTACAAGAAGACACTACCGAGTGACAACTGCTTTGTACCCTCTCTTATTCATAAGTACTTTGATATTTAGAACAACAGTAGTTATCTTTTGTTATTTAAGTAAAAACAATGCTTGTTGGTTTCTCAGAAGAAGATTGTCATATATGGCCGCTTCCGTTTCAGTTCAAGGCTTCTCTTCATCTAAACTAGAACAAGGAGGTCCGGGCATGGAATCCGCGAAAAAATCCTCTACTTGATATGCAAAGCAAAACAAGAAAGAAAGAAAGAAAAAATTAGATGAAATATCAAAAGATATTAGATGATGAATGATCATAAAGCATCACAAAACAATATATATAAACCAAACAACAATCCAATGTTTGTTTTCTACTGACATGTTTCAAGACTAGTGGTAAATGAAGAGCTGAAATTTTATGAGACTAGTTAGTGTGTTACCTATGCCCTCTTGGTCAGGAGAATCCAGCAAAATCTCTGAATCAGATGGAAGGAACGGAGAGCCTGTATAGTTTCCTAAGGCTTCTATATCTTCGACATACACATCTTAATACGATAACCAGCTCGTGTTAAATAACAAACACAATGTGACAATTTTACTTTATGTACAATTGAAACTTACCTCCCAAGTTTGACATATCTGCGGTGAGGTCAGAAAGGCAAAAATCCCAGGGAATCTGATCAAATGAGCTAAGGGAATCCGTGGTATTCCCAGCTCCTCCTCCTCCTCCTCCTCCATCTGCTCCAACATCAGACTTGAACTCAGAATCAAGCACTGAAGTGTCCATTACCATGCCTGAAGCATCAAATGGAAAGTGTCCACTTGATGCCACAGAAGCTGGACTCACTGCCATCTCAGACATCCCACCACTGCTTGCTGGAACCACTTGAGTAGTTGCATCTTCCACGGTTGTATCAACCACCATACTAAAATTAATAGAGAGTTTTTTTCTTAGTTTAATACATCAACTAGATAAACAATCGAGATTTAACTTTAACTCTGTGAGTGGTTGGTTCTTACTCATTGGTTGAGTTCATCCTAAATGGCTGGAGATGCGCAGGTGCAGGGAATCCGTTAACCACATGGCAGCCTGGCATTCCCGTTGCAGCAATATGGGGATGGCCTTGAACATGCATTTGAGGATGTTGTAGTACTGGATATCCCATTGGCATGGTAACTACTGTACTGCGGAGAAACAACGGTGTTAAATAATAGTGAAACCTAAACTTTTAATTTGCAAAATAAACAATACAAGTTTTTTTGTCAGGTAATATAGGGTGTTAGACTTATTACCAGGTACCATGGGATGCATTCCGTTTGGCATCGGTGCCAGAGGAATCTTTGGAGGCACAGGAGGATACTTCATGAGATGGTACTGGTGCTCAAGCAAATGATTGAACACAACTATTTGCTTCTTCAGCTTCAACCTGATGTAATAAGCCCTGAAAAACTCTGCGTTTCCTTCTTCCAATTTCTGCCACACTGATTCCACACAAGAAAGAAAACATGAATGGTCAAAAATTGATGTTTCACCCTTTGCAAATGCTATAACTAATTCATAACATGCAATGTGTGTCACGCTTACCCAAGCTAGTAAATCCAGGCTCTATCCTTGCCCGAGTCAAGAGGGTCTTCACGACCTCATCCTTATTCATGTACAGCTGAAGACATCTTTCTATCAAATTCTGGACCTACATCATATCATCAGATGTTACACAAAGACACACACACACACATAAATAGAGACAAGAGAGATTGAGGTAAAGCCTATATTTTTAAGTTGAAATAACAAGGAGGAGGTCAAATATTATATTCTTACGAGTTCAATATCTTGTCTTGAAATTTTCCTACTATCATTGCTTGAAGCAGATACAGAAACAGCATCTTGTATAGGAGCATCTACTGATTGGTTAGTTTGCTGTTCACCTTGGGACTCACGAGAAACTTGAGTGGAAGATTGTCGCTCATGTGCGCACTGTAATTAAATAACAAATATATTCTATTAACATTTCACTTTTTTTGGTAATCAAAAAGTCTCTGATGAGACAGCTTACTTAGACCAATAACAACTAGTCTTAGCTAGAAGAGAACTTTAAACATTGTCCAGTTTCCTACATGAAAGTACTGATCTAACATGAATAAGCAGTTACAAGTGAACAACATCTACAGTATTTGATACTTTACAAAACAGGAAAGGCATCTCAAAAACCAAGGAAAAAAAGCAGAAGTTACTGAGTTTTGAAGAGAACTAAAAGGAGAAGACTGTATTATACAAGAACCTGTTACCTGTTCAGCTTTCATTACTGCTGAACCTAAACTGCTTTGATGATCCTTCAATCAGAGCTCTACTCTTTAGCTGAACACCTTGGTCAGTTTCTTTGGTTTTAATTTAAAAAAAAAAAAAAATCAAAGATAAACCTGAATAACAAGAAGAAGAAAACAATTAGATATATAGGCCAATAAGTTCATCTACATACTAATACCTAACAGTTTGGTAGCTAAAATTAGTCAGCTAACAGTCTTTTTTTTGCCACTGAAGAATTCATTGCTTCACAACAAAAATCTTGTGTAATTCTCTCTTCTCTAGTCAGCTAACAGTCAAAGCAATACAATTTTTTTTCTAGCATACCAATAAAACAAGAGTGAGAAGGGTATAAAGAGAAAGCATTTTTCCACAGTGATTTGCAAATTGTCAAACAAGAATGAAAAGTGAGTCCCTCAAAACATTAGTTTAATAGAGTTCCAAATCCCAAGTAAGCACATTACAGAATCTATCTAATAATATAATAAAAAAAGAACTATTTCATAAAGTTTAACTACACAAACTAAATCTAAGCAAAATAATAGTTCAACCCCAGTCTGTGTAGATTGTTTCACAATCACATCAACTACAGCATCACAAGTAATGAAGGTTGATAATTCCAGAAAGGTTTTGACATTTGTGGAAGAAGAAAACAAAGAGAAGAGATTTATAAACTGTAAATTGCTAGAGATGTTGAGAATAGAAGAAACAATAAACAACAACACACCCCCACATGAACAGAAACTCTCTAATAAAATATTCAAGAAAAAGAAAGCAGGAAGAGAGTATAGTGAGAACTATCGAATAAACAAACCCAAAATTTAACATAAAAAAAGATCCCAGCATCGAATCTCACCTTCCTTCGAAACCCTAAAATCTTACACACTCGATTAAAAAAAGTTGTAAAGTCGACAAATTGATTAGATCCCAAAAATTATTATCTTTTCAACAAATTCATATGAACTCTGAAACTGAAAACAATAATCTGTAACCTAAGAAAGTGATTTAGAGAGCGAGAGCGAAAGAGAGAGACCAAATGAAAAAGAAAACAAAAAACAAAAGCCTCTTCTGAAATTCTTTAGTAAAAGAAAAGAAAAGAAAAATGAAAATCTGATGAAGTAAGTCAGTAAATGTAAAAAAAATGCAAATCAACAACAATAGATGTTAAGTTGACTACTGGACAAAGAAGAAGGAAACAATATCAGGAAAAATTAAATAATTGCTGTTTGTTCCCTTTTTTTAGTTATTATAGGATAGACATTCAAAAAAAAGATATGAATAGAATAGTACCTCTTTTAAGTAAAACCATTTACTGTATGTAAATGTAAAGGAGAGGCAGTGAGTGATATTCAGACAATGAAACGAAAACTCTCGGTTTTGGTTCAAATTATTTACCTTTTTAAACCAAACTAAAACCAAACCAGTATGTAACGTAGATGGTCAAGTTGGTGTTTGATGTGTCACGCACGACAAGTCATGGCCATGACCTGCTTCTCTGCGTAACTCTTTGGGAGTGGCATTTTCCATTATTTTTTTTTGGTGGTAAGGACCACTTCTCTTCTAGAAATTTATTCAGTATACTAATTTTAAAATTCATATCCAATTTCCATTTCTCATTACAAGTGGGGTCTCACTTCTAGCATTTTCCTGGAAAATAAATTTAAGTAAATACTAAGAAATGGTTATGTCGGTATTTACTAGCACCAAAACAAGATCTCAACTTACTCAAATCTTGACTGCCCTTTCAACGCAAATTCGTTATGTATCTTGTACTATAATATCCCTAAGTTGCAATGTGTTAAAACAACTGAACATGCCACTACGTTCAATACACTTCCACAACTATATTCTTCATCTTCCTTTATATATTTTATCAAAGATTTCTATTTATTAACGTTTGTTTGGTCAGATAAAAATTGTTCTTTCTCGTATTATTCATCTTTTTTTCCTTATTGTTTGGTTTAATTTGACTGTGATTGATTTGAAATGGTGTAGACAAGCATTGTACTTTTATCTTGACACTAATACAAAGTCGATATTGCATATGATATAATATGAGAGAAAATATTGGCGCAACAGGAATGATGGTCTTTCCTTTTCACTAAAATCATTCATAGGCCCATACTGAGCCCGTAATGATCCAACGAAGATTTTTACCTAACAGTGGGTTATTTTCTGGATAATAGTAAACAAAACTACAACTAAAACTTAAAAAAGTATACAATTCTTTTGTTTCTAAAAAGAAACGTAGACAAATTATTTCTTGAATTTTTGATAGAAACAATAGGCAAAAGAAGCTACATTTTCTATGGAATGAAATTCCAAGGAACGAGCGAGAGAGAAAGAAAAAAAGTTACCGAAACGTAATTCGCTTTGTAACCAGCCAAGCCAACTTTTTGGATCGCTTTGAGTGATGCTTACCGATTACCTTTCCTTCTTTTGTTGCTAGAACAGAACATTCCAGATTGGTCTTGAGGTTGATTAAATCCTGTCTTTTCAAAGCTTCAAATCTTTTTTTATCATCTTTCCAAAGATCCCTAGTGATGTGATCACACTTGTTTCTTCTAAGTTCTTGTGTTTATTCCCAGCTAAACTTGACCACCCGCATTGCTGTTACTTCCTCCTGTTCGGTGTAAATCAAGAAGAATAATCTCTCATCAAGAATGTTGTTTCGCTCTGATACCTAACATTTGTCTGTCTGCATCGGAAGAGTATATTACAAAACTTTACCTGGGGAAACGAGGCGAGGAAGGATCATCAGCTGAAGACATATGAGAACCACGATACCTTGGCTGATCCTCAAACGTCCCACCTGCTGAGACGTTTCTGTCACTAAGATGTGGCGCTTCACCCGCAGGCCCATGGGACGCAAACTCCAGATGTTCAGTTGGTGAATTGTAAACAGGGTTATGATCCTGTGGATAATACATCATGACAGATGGAGGAGCGTTGTGTCCCTCTGAAGAAGTCGCATTGTTTTGCTTCATGCCCGGTGGCATTCGGTAGATGCTATAAGCAACATTTCCGGGAGCATCTTGTGAGCGAATAGGACCGTTTCGAGATTGCTGAGAAGAATACGATGACGATTCATGCCTATACGAAGACCCCCAATGCCTATCAGATCGGTCTTGCCTTGGCTTATTATCAGCTTGGTTACGATTGCTGTGGCTACGTCCTGAACCCCGTGCCTTTGAGTTATTCCAATTACCTTCTCTATCGCTGTGATGTTCGTTTCTGTCATGCCCATAATTCCCTCGCCTCATGCCAGATGTCGGCCGCTGCTCCCTAGGGGAAATCTTCTGCAACCAATTCAACACAAATTTAGAGCAGTTTGACAAACCAAAACAGTCATGAGTTTTTATATCTAAAGATACAAACAAAAAGATAATATGGTACCAATAAAGAAGATAGCAACGCTTTATCAACGTAAGAATAGCATATAACAAGCATGGGTGGTTAAAAAACAAACGAGCAAGATCCAAAAGCATAGCCTGAAACATGCCTAAACCTCCCAAAAGTAGCAGACTTGAATGCAAGTAGATTTAAGCAGACAGATCATACTGTCAATTCATTCAAGACCCATATGCCACAAGACTGTCAAACATTTTATCAATAAGAAAATAACACAGAAGTTCCTCTTTCATGCCTTAGGAAGTAGCTCAAATTTGTAGAAATCTCAAAAAAACCTATGGACAGGGAACAACCACCACATAACAGGATTTGGAAAGCATGCACGCAAGTAAAAAGGAAGGGATTCAGTTCTTACAGGATTTGGAAAATAAGTCCCCGTCCCACTTCGATATCTGGGAGCTTCGTTAGAATAACGAGGGTAAATGTTAGGTGGCCTAGTAGAAACAGGTTGTAGAGGAGCAACAGGTACAATACGAGGTCCGTAGGCCATGAGCTGATTAACTACATTGGTGTAAGCAAGAGGTCTTCCAGGACCATCCCATGGTAGCCTCCCCTGGAGATAAGCAGGTGGCACTACAACAGGGGCAGGATACAACACCGGCGGATGTTGAGAATTCTGGCAATAGCGGCCATACTGCAAATTTTGCCAATGATTGTCAAAATCTCCATTGAGAATATCATTCTTGAGCTCCATTGGTTCTACAGAAGAGCCAGCTCTGGTTGATTGCAACGACACATTTACGTCAGACTGATCTCCCTTTGACGAGTCAAGACTTTTACAGGAATCATTATTGTCTACTCCTTCATCCACACTGAGGTGGCTTGCCCAAGTATTAGATGTAGCATTACCACCAGCTTGATAATTGTACATTGGAACCATTGTAAAGAATGGAACAGGTGGGCCAGTGGGATAAAAAGTATATCCCGAACTATCGGCTTCGTTTTGTTGCATGCCATGGCCAAGGATAAATGGAGCAAGAGGCACTGTGGACTCTGATCCACTTGCCTGAGCAAGTTCATGACCATGTATTTGATGCCTCTGAAGTTGAAATGAAGGAACAGTAGGCCGAGGGCCCAAATCCCTTCCGGTTATTTCATTGCTTGATACAGGAATCCATTCTCTGTTATCATCTTCAACCTGGATTGAGTGCTCAGGAACACTCTTCCCTTTTCCATACAGTGCAGGCACAGCCCCAGAAGCTACTTTCCTATTCCGTTTATCCCTAGCTGGCTTTGAGCCCCTTGTAGTTGATCCATCCCAAGAGCTTTCAGATGAAGTCCTGCTTCTAGCGGAACTAGCACAAGAAACAGATCTAGATCCTGCATTTCTCTCCTCAGTCTGAATCTGACTGCCTCTGACTGGAGAGTGGGAATTTTCTACATCATCTCCCCTTGTTGACCGTATTTTACGACTTGAGGGTACAATAACGTTCTCTGAAGAAGATGAATGATGTTTATCATTTGCCTGATGCATTCCACCATGACCATTTTCAAGTCTAAAACTATGACTTCCGCTTTCTTGCTCATGCCAGTGCTCATGGTCAGACTCGTCAACATTCACTTCTGGAGACCCCATATCTTCATTACCAGCTTTGCTCAGATTTTCTGAGATTGGATGAGATCCACTGGGAAGATAATGGTTAAATGGTGACGAAGCAAAGTTTTGCTGAAATTGTACATTAGTACTCCAAGGTGTCTCCATGAAAGGAAAGTTAGAAGGAACAATACCAGGCACATTCCTCTGACCATATCCCATTGAAGCTAACATGGCAGGTGTAATTTGCAAAGGTATGTGGCCCGTAGAAAAATTAAAAGGAAAAGGTAAGTGTCCATTAAAACCTTCCCGGGTAGAAGATGTCATCGAGTTAACAAGATCTTGCTCTTCCTGTTGCATTCCATGTTCCCCTGCGGCAGAAAAATCTTCATTCACGGATACTGAACCAGAATCATCATAATAGCTGTTCACAGCGCTGCTCATGTCAGCAGTACTATCAGGACTTCGAGGTGATGATGTATGCTTGACTGACAATGACTCGGCCACATATCTGATATTGCTTGACAAACTTTGAGACTCTGTATTTTTTTTCCTGATGTTCTCAGCCCTCACAGAATTAGGTTGGTGTTTTCCAGCTTCTGGGGCTCTACTGCGCCTTGGTTGCAAAAGAGCTTCACCATATGTCTCAGTAAGCTCAGGGCTAGACCGCGTTCTGGCAAAGAGATGCCTTCCATGAAAACTATTTACCATGACTTCTGGCTTAAGAGTTTGCTGAAGTTTATCATTTGAAGCATTTTGATTAGAACGATCTTCCTGAGCAAGTTGGTAAGAGTTGCCACAAATCTTTTGGTTTTGATATGTTGCTTTAGATGTAACTTCTGCTCCACAGTTATTCTGTTGAGAGGGCATACTGCGAGCTCCTTGAAAAGAACCAGGACGGATGGAATTTTGGTTTCTTTTGCTGTTTGAAGAACTACTAGCATTTTCAGCTTGAAGACAAGGCTCAGGATCTCCCGGTCTCGATAGCCATAGGTCATTCCCAGGAGCATCAGGACGACGACCACTGCCATGTCGGTCCCATGTATTCATAAAGAATTGGTTGACCTCATGAATCAAATTCTCCTTAGGGCATTCAAGTAACCTTGCCAACTTCTTAGCACCAAGAGTAAATGCACTTCGTATCCTAAAGAAGTTACCTGCCACAACAATTGAATAGCGAAAAAAATCGAAGCATGTAAACAAACCAACATGTTTGTGCATCGTCTAGCTTCATAATGAATAAAGAGATAAAAAATAAAAATCTAAAACAGGGAGCACCTTTACTAACACTGCGTCCAAGGTTGTTGTTTTCACGCAAAGGGTCTATGACATTGAAATGCTTGGAAAGAAAAGGCTGCCCCTGTGTGTCCTGAGCAACAGGAATAACTGCATAAACTCTACTACAGTATTTGAGAAACGCTTCGTTACGTCGTAACTCTCCATCATTTTTTCGAGGAGGCTCCGCTGCAAAATTGCATTAGCAAGATAATCAGTACTAAAGAAAGTTAGATGCACAATTAAAACAAAGGTGAGACAGACAGCATTTGTACATACCTGTTACATCTGGAAGTGAACTCACTGGAACAGGGCCCCAGAGGCTAATACAAAAATTCTGCCAGTCAAACTTACTAAAGAACTCAAGAAAACGATAGAGAACCTACAAACGCAAGCAATACTGTCAGACGATTTGACGAACCACTTGACAGAATAAAGAAAGTTTAGTAATGTCAGTACCTCGAGGGGTCCAGAAAATGAGTTGTTGAAAACATGAAATATGTAAAGAACCAAGGTTTCCAGGGCATATGTTGATATAAGCCCATGGTGAGCTCCCAATATACGGCTCTCGTAATAACACCATGCTTTAATCAATATGATACTACGCTTGAATAAATGGTTCTGGTTTATAAAGTGATCAACCTGCATAGATAACAACATAAAGGTATAGAAATTAATGATTTGCCAAATTCAGAAAGAGAAAGCAAGTGGAATGTTCTCTATGGTTGACAGCTAACCTGGTCAAGGAAGCATAGTGTACACAGCCCTCCAATCTGGTTGAAAGATATATCCACCACAATGTTCTCCACCAGGCACTTAATTAACTTCACCTGAAACATTGTACCAGCAAAAGCTTAATACACAGTCTAATATGTCAAGAGACTCATCCATACTTGCAACAATATAAATGGCTCATAGACCAAACCCAGAAAAGCAGACAAAGGACGCAATATCATTAAGATAAAAGGGGGCATACCTCTGCCTGAATATACTGGACTTCTTTGACATGAAATTCAGCATTCTCATTCTTCTCTTCCTTTTCCAGCATATCACGAACCAAATTAGCCCATGAATCCTTCAGATTCTGGTTGGTGCTGAAGGCCGTCAAGTCAATGTCCCCATCCGGCAAGTAAGTCTTCAGTGGTACGGATCCAAAAGTAAAGATCTGGTAGACATGAGAAGTGATAATTAGAGTCAAACATCGTCAATGAATTAATAACACATTACAAATCTCCAAGCTTTATCCATTCATACGAACCACAGCCACAAAAGGAAACCCACCTCAACCTGAAGAGGGAAGCATTCCATGATAAGCCTCCTTACGTATCTAGCAACAGCATTACGACGATCTTCTGAAGGGGGATTTGGCTGGATGCAAGCAACGAGCTCAGCGGTTCTTTCCTCCGCAATGGCCCATCTTTCCGCATCGAGGGGACGTGTCACAGATGCAGACATCCCCGGCAATAGCCCGTTAGGAAACAAGCCACTAGGTGACGACGGCGGAGAAGCCGCCCATGATTCATTCTCACCCATGCAAATCTCTGAGCTCACCTTCAAAATCTAAATCAAAGATACTCTACCCAAACCGTTACGGTTGCCTATCAAGCAACCATTAGATTATCTCCTTCGCCCCTTCGAAGTCACGCAAAATGGTAGTAAATCTAATTGCTACGAGACGAAATAACCTTCGATCTACCCAGAAACAATAAGAATAGTAGGAATCTAATCGATTGCGTACGATTCAGTCTCCAATCGCAAAGCGAGGGAATCGAATTGAACAAGAAGCAGGAGGAAGAAGGAAAACCCTAGGAGAAAGATGCTAAAAACAGAAAGGGGCGGAAATGAATAAGAACCCTAGGATTAATCTGAGAGAAAATCTAGCAGTATCGACGAATCGAGAGGGCAAATGCGAGATTCATCAAAAGGACTCTAATCGCTGATGAAGACGAAGATGTATTATATTGATTAGGTTTTGTTATCTTCTTCTCTCTCTCTCTCTTGATATTCTTTTTTCTGCTATCTCTGTTTCTGGGAGAGAGAGGAAAACGTGGGAGTGTTTGGTAACGGGGATAGGCGGGCGATCTCAAGGGTGTTTCCGTACTTTCATAAATAAAAACATTTACTATCAGTATTAATTATCATTGTAGAGTAGAGACACACACAATAATAATAATAAATTTTAGTACTAATAAAAATGGCGAATGTTAACGTATTTCTATTTTGAGTATGCAAATATTCCACGTGGTCACTAATTTTTTTTATGGATGAAACCATTCCATAAAAGTCATTGAAGTGACTTTATCGACCTCTTTCCCTTTGGTTGATTTAATTTTTGATGTGTGTATAGACAATTAAAAGGTGTCGCTTTCGGTTCTGCTCACATTATTTCTTCCAATTTTGTAATGATGATGAAATGTTATGTATTTCTTGGCTAGATCATATGTGAATTTATGATATTGGTGTGAGGATTAGTTTGCTTTTTCTCTGATAGATACGCATGATTTATTTAATGGGCCTACCTAATGAAATATTCTAGTTTAGTATTAGGATTAGTTGTTTCTTCTTAACAGGCCCATGAATCTTTTACGGCTTTACTACTTTATTAACTCGTTTCCTCGTCACCACTAGAAATGTAAATACAAAACGCCTAATCAGAAGAGATTCCATTAAAATTGTACTCTACGTGGGTTGAATATAAAAAGAGAGATATTCGATGTTTTAGTTTCAAAAAATACTTTGATGTTTTAGCTGAATACACAAGAATTAAAAAATATATTTTTTTTATAAAAAATAACATTAAAATCTAATCTATTAAAATTCAAGTACAAATATGAAATAACCCTTATTTTTACCTAATATTTACAAAGAATGCCACTGATATTATCCATGTATCCAAACATCTAAACATTAATTCTTAACAAGAAAAAAAAATGTGGACTAACTCCATTAACAATTTTATCAATTAAATTGAAGATTTCATAAAAAAGTGTATATGTGTTTCCAAATTTTTATAATAAAAATAAAATTATACATATATATAACATTAAATTAGTTTTATTTTTATTCATATTCATATAAGCTACCAACTATATTTGAACTATAAAAAAAATAACAATGTTAATAATTTTCGATTATAATATGAACTTATTCATTTACAATAACAAAATCATGTAACTTTTTATAACAATTTAGTGACTAAAATACATACTAATATTTATTATAAATAATTATATATACAAACAAATATAATGTATTATCATTTGTACGATATATATCTAATAAGAATAACTTATGTAATTTATAAATTAAAAAAATTTAATCATCATATAATACATATACACAGTTAGGTCTAGGATGGATCGAATATCAGGGGTATTCTAGGATATACATATTCGGACATTTTTTTTTAATTAAAATTAACTATTAACCATCTATTTAGTCTCTTTAAAATTATTATTTAAAAAAGCTTAAAATCAGTAAGATTTAATAAAATTAAAATTTTAGTTATTTTATATAAAAATATATATAATATACATAGATAACTATAATTAAATTTGAAATATTTAATATTTGGATCCGATATCCAAACCTAAAATTTTACTATCCGAATTTGTATTTGGATCAATTAAATCCGTAAAATCACTATCATGATCCCTGAATATCCGTTTTTCGAAGCGGATGAGATCCCGAATCGGATAACGGATATTGAATATTAAGTTCAAGTCCTATACAATTATATCAAATAAATTGGATAAAATATTAGACATTCACAAAAATCACTATCATGATCCTTGAATATCCGTTTTTCGAAGCGGATGGGATCTCGAATCGGATAACGGATATTGAATATTAAGTTCAAGTCATATATACAATTATATCAAACAAATTAGTTAAAATATTAGACATTCACAAAAATAACATCCGCGCGGGCGCGCGGGTCAAAGGCTAGTATAAATTAAAACGGGTCGACGAGCTATTTTCCCACGAGAACTATCATATAGCATCAGTTCTCCACCAAACTATGACCTAGTGTCAAATCTCCATGATTTGAAAGTTTTAAACTTATTTCTCCACGAATTGATAATTTCGAATGTATTTCTCTCCGAATTAATACTTCGAAACTTAATTACCCATAGACCATGGTTTTAATTGGTTTATTATTAACCAAATAATTTAAACAGGCTAAACCAAACAAAATTCATTTTAAACAATTTTTATTTAAGAATATTGTTTTATTTTTGTTGAAATTTTAAAATATAGATTTTTTTAATTTAAAGGAAGTATTAGGTTTATATTTTTGTGTTTTCTGAAATTTGAAAGAAAAAAAATTACATCGAGATTTCATTTTTTTATAAAGTTTAATAAAATCACAATGAACAAATAAGCTTGTTAAATTTGTATTTGTTTTTTGAAATATGAAATTTGAAAGAAAAAAATCAATTTTTGATAAAAATATATGTCAAAATTCAACAAAACATAGTTTTTGACATATACTTTTATCAAAAAAAAAAATTTCTTTCAAATATCAAAAGATACAATAATTTAATAGCTTATTTGTTCACTGTGATTTTATTAAATTTTGTAAACATAAAATCTTGATGTAATTTTTATTTAAATTTTTAATATACGCAAAATATAAAAAGAAATCAGGAAAGCTTTTTTGAATTTTAAAAATTATGTTTTGGAATTTCAATAAGAAGAGAAACAATACTCTTTAATAAAAATTGTTTAAAATGAGTTTTGGTTTGGTATAGCTGGTTTAAACTATTTGGTTAATAATAAACCAATTAAAACCATGGTCTATGGGTAATTAAGTTTCGAAGTATCGGTTCAGGGAGAAATACATTCAAAATTGTTAATTCGTGGAGAAATAAGTTAATTACTTTCAAGTCGTGGAGATTTGACACTAGGTCATAGTTTGATGGATATCTGATGCTATATGATAGTTCTCATGGGGAAATAGCTCGTCGACCCAATTAAAACTAACTCAATCAATTATTAAAAAATATATTATTGGTCACATAGTTATAGTTTTCAATAAAACTAAAATTAATATAAAATATTAAAACATACATCATACACTTTCTAGAATATCATCTATTTTAAGATGGAGAGAATAATGAATAAGAAAATCTTTGAATTTTGAGTACATTTTCCGGATCATGTTCATGAAGAGCTTTCAAGTCAAAAGCAACAAGAAAAGAGATATATGTACCTTGGTAATGTGCAGTACCAGCCCTTAAGGGAAGCTATGGAATCATGTGCTTCTAACCTCTTAGAAAGTTAAGTAAAATTTCGGCAATATATTTAGTAAAGTCTTTTATAGTTATGGTGGTATATGGTATATATGCACCTTTAGAGGTTAAAAGTTTTATGTAATAGTATAAAATTCTAATGCCGGTTTACTAATATCAGAAGCTTATTTAAACCGGTTAAAATAATGTATAGATAGATATATATGGTCAAATGATCTATATATGATCCTAATGGGATTTGAGTGGGATGTAGTGTGAAGTGAGCAGAGGATTCAAGTTCAAGGTATAGCCGAGAGACATGTTCTCGTGTCGGCTGTTGTTTCCCACTTTACGTATCAAAGCCCATTCATGTTAAGATCCAAACCTATTGAATCCTAATGTTAGTCCTACCAAATGCGTTCACCATTCTCAAAATTCACAATATAAGATGACCGAAGAAGTACTTGTTCTTTTTCTTTTTATTATATCCGATATTTAGATTCAATTATTAGCATTTTGTCAAAACTTGGCATATATCAATTTTTGAAGGAAAAAAAAATGGTGTTGTCTTCTTGCTAATTGGCTGTTTTCTATTTTGCATTGGGGTCTGTCCATGTGGTTAATACAGAGGTCGAGAATGCCAACTTAGGAGCCACAACACCAGAAGCATTGCCTTCACCGGTTAAAAGCTGTTTAGGATCCTGAGAGAGAGACGCATAGTATACAGTTTAGTGTTCCTCCATAATTGTGAGGGAAAAGCTTAGGTAGTATGGGGACTATTTACATTACCTCCATTCCCCATTTGATGTAATCTGGAGATTCACATGCCTTTATACTCAATGATGTCCCTCCCTCGCTTCATCAAACTCAAAAAGATCATTCTCATGATTAATACTCACTAATCAAACACAGGACATCTAAGCAGTCAAGAAAAGCTTGCTTCTTCCACAAGGCTCAAACATTTGCTGAAAAGGTGCCTGATACTCGTGTGGCTTCCTACCATTATACCACTAACCTGAAATATCAGATACACCACTATAGTAAAACTCGTAGTCAGATCTTCAAGGCACAATGGCTGTTCAACCTGAGAATCAAAACAACAGAAAGTAACATACAATCAGCTTCATTCTATCCGGAGGATATGATCTTCACCAGACTCCATGTCCACTAGTAACAGAGTTGCTTTCCTGCTCTCTTCTCTCATTCGATCCAATGAGTCCACCGCTGCGCCTGATACTTCCACTCTCAATGTTGGATATTGCTTCAGTTCCTGTCGTGAAATAGATATAACACACAATCACGAATCAATGGTGTTGTTTTGTGGTTGTTGGGTAGAGATTTTTCTTACAGATATTTCGCTGATGGATTTGTGGATAAGATCCTTGAGAATGGAATGAACCGCGTCAACTGCTGCTTCAGCTGGGCCTCTAATGGAGACTAAGCATGATTCTATGAGACGACGGTAACCTTGTTCAGGAGCTATGAGATGCGGTTGATATCCATCTGCTTCAGTGATCAGTTTACGTACATTGTCCATGGATAGATGCTTGTCGAATTGCAGTCTTTTTATGGCAGCTGGGAACTGATTGTCGAAAACAGAGTTTACTTTTTCACCACCTGATCGTCTGTTAGGTTGTTAGTAGAGTAACAATCATAAAACCATAAAATTGCAGTAGCAACAATCCAGAGATCACTCACGTGCCGTCAAGGTGTTCTTTGAATGTTTGATCAAAAGCACGACAAATCTCCATGATCATATACAGTTTTCCCTGCACTCGAGAGAGTGAGTATTACAATAATAGAAGAACCGAATGATAAAAGGTGAAAGGTCTTTAAGTTACTTACACCAGCATCAGCTGCTACAGGCTTGCCAAGACGGCTCAGCTCTGTCTCTAACTCGGAGATCGTCTTTGTGATAAGAGACTGAAGTCCCGGGATCCTCGACTTAGATGATATAAGCATCATTGGTATTTCAAATCAGAGTTACCTTCTCAATAAATGATCTGACCATGCTCTCGATGTCTTGAACAATGCTTTCAGGCTGACCATCTACAACATCATTGGCACCAAGTTTTCATTGATATGTATCAATAAAAAGAACTGCGGTGGGGGATGACTCCACAATCATGAATAAAACAAAGGTTGTCTCACTTACCAACAGCTACCTTTGTAAGACCAGGAAGGTCAACCAGTGTCAAATTCACAACTACATACATTTTAAACAAAGCAAATAATTAGAATGTGGAGACTAGAATACAAGTGGCAAAGATGAAAGAGAACATGAACATGCTTATATTTTTTCCTTAAGGAAGTATAATGTTTCTCTTACCATTAGGGGAGAAGATACTGAGATGAATTGGGACCGTAGATATAACTTTGCTGCTGCGACCAGTTTCACGATCTGTCTCATCTGAGATCTCCTGCCTCACAGCAGCTGCATACCAATCAATTTGGATATTCTTTGGTTTCAGTCTTCAACCTGTGAATGGTTTCATTAATCCTTGAGGATTCTAAAGGAAAGAGTATTGTGACAGGACACGCCACATGTCTCATAACGACTTTAACGGTTTTAGGTTTTCATTATCGAGTTGAGTATATGATTTCTATTCACATCTATTTTTATTTTGGCTTTTATCTCTTACTCGGTTTTCTTATATATGTAAGCCTCATGATGGCTGATGAGTTTTATCAATAATAAAATTGCATTCTTCAACCTATAATCATAGGTTTGTGTTTTTCTTGTGTTTGGACATTACCAAATTTTTGGAAGTTTTCATCTGTTTTTGTCAATGCAGAGGATATTATACACAGGTTCATTAGAGATTGTCTAGCTGTGAAGCAAGTTTTAAAAATAAAAATCAGACACAGTAGAAGAAGAAGAAGAATAATGAAACGGAGAGGATCTACATTGAGTTGAGAAGCAAAGTGTGAGTTGTCAAATGATTTCTCGTGCGTATTTTTTGTTTTAAACTTTTAATGTACGTTCACCAAATTTTGGATCAATGTGTTTGGTTTAAGAGCAACATTCGATTCAAAAAAAAAAGGACTTCCGGTTCACTATAGTGGGCTTCGACGAAAGGCCCAATAGGATACATCTATATGTATATATAATTATTTTTCAATAATTGAATTCAGCTGCAGTTTAAAAAAAAAAAGCTAACCCTAAACTCCTCTTCCTCTGCTTCCACAATGTCGTCCCTTCGCCGCATCGTCCAAAACCCGACCGTGTCAAAGGCAGTCCCGGTGGCGAAGAAGTTGATCCCTTTCCCACTGGGAAGAGACCCTTCGTCACTCCCAAAAATAGAACCAAACAGCGACATCCACATGGATAGACGTCCAATATCTCTGCGTTACCGAGTCACAGCAATGCTCGAGTTGTCTAACCTCGACAAAGCCGCCGAGTTCTCGCACCACGCTGTCTCTAAAAAGTACCGTGTCGAAAGAGACACTGTCTTCATCTGCAATTCAGTAATCGGAGCCATGTGCAACGCCAAACGTTACGAGGAAGCAATCTCTCTGTTCAACTACTTTTTCAACGAGCATCAAACACTCCCGAACATGCTCTCTTGCAATCTCATCATCAAAGCTCACTGCGACCAAGGCTGTCTCGACGAAGCTCTTGAGCTTTACCGTCACGTAGTCCAGGACGGACGTTTGTCTCCAGGGATGGACACATACGTGATACTCACGAAAGCCTTGGTTGATGCTAAAAGAATAGACGAAGCTATCGTTTTAGTGAAGTCCATGGGGCGTTATTATTTCACGGTGTACGACGTACTCATACGCGGGTTGTTGGATGCAGGGAGATACGTGAAGGCTAGCCAAATATTGGAGGAAGTGAAGAGTAAACTGCCATGGAGAGTATATCACAAGGCAATGGTACTGTATAACGCATCGTTTATGGAGTATTGGTTCAAGCAAGGCAAAGAAGAAGAAGCTATGTATATATACAAGGTTTTGGAGATGTGTGTTGAAGTGACGAACACCACTGTCGGAAATAGGGTTTTGCAAGTTTTGGTTGAGAACGGTAAGAAAACAGAGGCTTGGGAACTGTTTGAAGAGATTATAAGATTCTGCGATCCCGAGACGTTTGATATAATGATGAAGAAGTCTTTTTTTAGTGAAAAGACTAGAAACTACTGGTGGGCAGGGGCTAGTGAGAGGTGTTATAGTACGATCATCGCATGTCTATGCGAACAAGGAAAGATGTCGGAGGCAGAGGAGCTCTTTGAAAAGATGTTTTCAGAGTGGAAGGCAGAGGAATTGTTGGTGGGACCTGACGTTTCAACATTCAGGGCAATGGTCAATGGGTATGTTAAGGTTGGGAGAGTCGATGATGCTATCAAGATGTTGAACCATATGAAGATTTCTAATCTAAGAAAGCTTGCTATTTATCGAGCCACATAATCTTTGTAATCTGCTTCTAAGACTACTAATAAGATTTCTTTTATTTAGTTTTTTCACATCACAAAGTTTCATCTTTTTTTACTTCTGTTATGTTTTTTTTTTAAATGAATACGAACCAATGTAATGAACCTTTGATGCTCTCATTTTGATTACTATTTGGATCTGGCTTTCTACATAGAGGTTAAAATGTTACAAGCGATCATATCAATTAACGATTATCTTAGCCACAACAAAGGCTAAGAAGACTAAGGACTAACCTCCAGCTGTAACCTGCCCGTGATGCACACATTGCGTGGAAGTGAGTGGCACACTTGCAGCATTGCACACAGGAGCCATGTGCCTGCTTACAATTGACAGCGTCTCTGTACTTAATAATGTGACCTTGTGAAAAGACAGTTAAAAACTCAAAATACGACATCACTAATGCAAGATGGGAAAAAAAAAACATAGGATGAACTAGTTTTTTTTTTTATTTTGTAACACAAGTCATTAGGACAAGAAGGCATATCTACAAATCCATGACACATAAGTCTGTCTGAATCTGAAACTCGCTTTTATAAGATTAATAATTTCATAGCAGTAACGCAATTACTTGAACACTATTGACGCCTTGCATTGCTGGATGTAACAATTAATTTATAACAAAATTCATTAAACACAGTTCTGTCTGATTATGAAACTCCTTACAAGTCTGAAAAGGATTCCATAGATATAATAATTTGGTAGAGAATGGTTGACTTAATAATCTTCTTATAATCATTGGTGCGTGTATGTTTTGTAGATAACAAGTTCAATAATTTCTCACAGATTATTCTTGTAAACATAAACTGTAAAGATGTAACATTATACTATAACGAAGTAGAGTTTTGTTTTACTGAAGAGGAAAAGGATTTGCATACCAGAGATATACTTAAGGGCTCTGTTGTGTGACCTCAGAGTAGCTGCTGTGAGATTCTTCTGATGGCAACAATGTCACCGTCATCGTCTGATACTTCACAAGGATTCCTGCATTTGGATATGTAAATAGTTATAACTGTGTGTCTTTTTGTTCTTCATATAGATGGTTGATTTCAATTCATGAGAAGTTGTGAAACAGAGTGAAAGGAACATAAGATGATGGTATAACTGTGCTTGAACTTACCTGAGGATGAAGATGCTTTAAGGTGTTTGAGATCGAATATCGCTCCACAATCAGCATTTGTGTCCTTCTGTAACTTATGAGATCCGATGAGATTGTAGTCCCAGTTTCCATCTTTGTAAACTGAGACGTGACCTGCCAATAGATGAGAAAAGGCACAAATATCCACAAAGAACCGAACACCATAATAACTTAAATTGTTTTAACTTGCAAACAGATAAAAAAAAAAGACAAGGTTTCAATGTTTTTCCCAAAAGCAAACAGATAGATAAGGGTTTTTGATTACAGAATCAAGCCCTGACATTTTCAAATAAAACTAAGATCATTCCTTCCATCTTCATCTTCCATCTTCATCTTCATTTTCCATGTGGCTTCACAAACAAGCAAACCATAGTTAGCCATAATCAGAAACGGAGAGATAATTAGGAAAGACTATTCACCTGCTGCTACTTCTTCTTAACGCTTGTAGGCCACTTCAAGCCACAGTTTGCTAGCCTCCAATGTGTCTTGGTCAGAACAGAATACTTGAAGTTGTTTTCCTCCAAATAATCCACGAGATGCTGAGCATGTCGTATGGTTTCCTGAAGATCCAACACATCCTGACCACATGTGATGGTTTCTTGAAGACCCAACACATACTCAACAAGTTTGATGACTTCCTGACGATCCAACTCCTCATATTTGATGGTTTCCTTAGAATCCAAATCATCCTGAATTCGTTTGATGAATTCCTTAAGATCCAACTGAGCTTGTTTGATTTTTTCCTTAAGATCCAACTCATCTTTTGCAGAAACAGCTTTCACACCGGGAAGAGGGACACATCTGCTGAGAATAGAGTTGATGGTTGCTTCCTTCTGTGCAGATGAAAAATATTTGATAGCATCGATGGCCTTCTTGATGAAGTCAGGTGTTCGCATCCTGGCTAGAGAGTCCACAAAAGCTCCGTAGTGGTGAGGTTGAGGGAGGACTCCATCACTCTTCATGTCCTTAATCACTTCATAGGCCTTTTCCGGTTGACATGCACAGCTGAATCCCTCTAAAAGCGCCATGTACGTGTCACCATTAGGCTGGCAAACACTTTTTAATTCTGAAAAGAACCTCTCAGCCTTCTTGGTATCATGCCTTGAGTACGTCACCAACATTTGATTGTAGAGAATGAGTCCTTTGCTTGCTGCACTCTGGAAAACTCTTTCGCAGTCTCCCATATCTCCTGATTGCAGATACAGTTCCATGATGGCTCTGAGATTCTCTTCATCTTCGGTCATCCCTGTTCTCAGAGCCAAGGCGTGAATCTTTCTGAGTTGGCATATAGACGTCTGCATGTCGACAGAAACAGGAAACAAGAATTTGAGAAATATCGACACTAGTAAGCTTGGCTCCCTTGTTATCATCCATTCTAGCAGATAAAGGAAAGTCCTCTAGTTTTTCCTCCAGAAAAGGGTCCCACCATCCGGTTTTGATAGTAGCTCGTCGATAGAGAAGTTGGGGAAGGCAGCTAGGACTAGCTTTAGCGATATCTTGCACAGAATTGGATCGACTAAGCTGTCTTGGAATGAAATCCTCGTAGTACTTAACCAACGATTCCACTTCCTGCAAAACCAGAGACTTATGGTGTGGATGGGAGAAATAACTAAACCGGGAATCTAAAATCTAAACCAGAGATATATCCGTAAATCGACTAAATAAATGAACCGGAAAACTAAACCAAGCACGTTCGATTTTAATTGACCACACACAATCAACCAAACAAGAACCAAACAAGAACAATCATTTTAATTTGGAAATTAACCTTGATATCAGCTGGCTTCCTAAATCGGTCACACCGTGTGGAGTATGACGCTGCTACAAAACATAACAAGGCTTATGAGATTGATTAGTTATTTCTTGATTAATTAAAAAAAAAAAATTCAAACACACAAAAATTATAACTTACCGAGGCTCACAGACATCTTGAATGGCTTAACCAATAGTTTCTTGAAAACAGACATGTCTGTTTAAAACAAAAAAAAAAAACAAAATTTATTAGAGACAAAAAAAAAAGAAACCCTAATCAAATAGCATACATTTTTGGTTTAAAAACAAAAATCCAAAAAATTGAAAGAGATTCAAAAGAACACAGTTGATCTTTGTTTAAGGAAGGGAAGACGATGCTCAAGAGTTGATCTTGTCTAAGGAGGAAGAACAAACCTCCTTCCTTGTGAGTTTCTCTCTCTATCTCTCTCTCGGGTTGAGACAAATGATGGGTTAGCAAAATAGGAGTGTGAAATATATATATACGTATAACATAATTGTATAGCTAGAGAAATTTGTCTAAATACAATAATCAAGAGTAAAGAAAGTTCAGCTCCACCATATATTTATCTAAAAGAAAAGGTAGAGTACGTAGATAGAGAAGACAAAAACACTGTGACGGCTGTGATTTATTACACTCTGAATATTATTATTACAAGCCTTGAGCGTCCTAATATTATTTATATATATGCATAAAACATTTCGTTTATACAACTCTCCTGATGTCATATTGTTCCTCTTTTTCTAACACTCCTTGTGCCACTCTCTTTTTCGCTGCACCTTCCTCTCTCTCTCTCTCTCTCTCTCTCAAAGGGGTGGAGGTTAGCTAGCTAGCTAGGTGTTATTTAGGTCCACAATATACATATTATTACATCCGATTACCTGCTAGAGAGATGCCACGTATAGTGTTATAGCTAATTAATTTCATGCATGCATGTAAGTTACATCTGATTTAAGTTCACAATTTACATTGTATTACATGTGATTTTATATTGTACGTGCATATGTATATATAAGAGAGATATATAGATGCAACATGTAATATCAGCGCTAATTATCTTACATGTGATTTTAATTTCACATCATATTGTACGTACTAGAGAGAAGTTATTACAACGACTTGCAGCGCAACTTTCGATAGTGTCCATAAGCTCAAAACAATATTATACAGATATAAAATTAGCTACTTATATTATTCTTTTTGTTTCCCTCTTTCTGTCTCTTTTGCTCCTCTCTCTTTCTTCTGCGTCCAGATAAATGATTTGCCTGAAGAGGGTTATAGCTAGCGCTAGGATCTGTGAAAGCAAGAAACTTTATTCATACTAACATTTAAAACTTGAAGTAAGAACATGGACTCAAAACAAAAAAACTTAACATCAGCTCTAATATAATATCATACATGCATGTAAGTTAACGTTACATGCGATATAATTTCAGTCTACATGCGATTGTTTACATGCTAATGCTAGAGAGATGACACATGCATGTAGTTATATATAGCTAAATATCATGCATATATATATTATTATTATAATACGTGCATGCACGTGTAGTATCAGCGCAAATATAATTATAGGTTACATGTGATTCATAATATATTATACTACTTCAATAGAGAGATTTTTGCTCCTCTAATGGAAAGAAGGTCAAATTATTTTATTTAGTAGTATGAGGAGGGGAGGGGTGGGTTAATCATTATCAGATGGCTTATTTTGGAAATATGCAGATTTTATATTATTAGGGAACAGGGAGATGCCACGTGTAATTGAAGCTCACAGCCAAAGTGGATGTAAAAGTAGAAGGGGTCAAATGATTTTAAAATAGTAGTAGGAGGTTCTTAGAACAATTAAATAATTATCTGGAAAATATGATTTGATATCATACGGGCAAAGAGACAGTGGGGGGCCCACGTGTTTTATACGGACATTGAGACGGCGACACCGTTAATATACGTTGATTCCGTGTGTTTATATATATATATATATATGTGTATATACAAATACAGGTGCGATATTTTTCTTAATGCAAAGTGTAATCTTATTAATGTCTTTTGAGAACCACGTGTACGAACGAGATAAAGCGATATTTGCCCATTCTAACAACAACGTGAGACCAGGTGTAATAAGTAACAAATAAACAACTAGTTTTTTTTTTCTTTTTTTCTGAAAAGAACAAACTACTAGTTCTTTGGAAAATAACCAATAAACAAATTCTATAAAGTTGTTTCCTTTTGAATTTTTTTTTACTGTAGTGTGTCTCTCTCTCTCCCAACTTAAATTTAATAGTATATAATCTGATCGATCACATTGGATCAAATACCATTAATTTTTGTTTTCATTACTACTATTTTTCGGAGTTACATTTTATGCATTATCATAAATAAACACATAGTATGCATTAGTAGTTACAGTATAGACTTCTTTTTTTCTTTTTTAACTGTGTTACATTTGATTTTTGTGAATATATACGTGCATCATGCACGTGTAGGATCAACGCTAATATAATTATAGGTTACATGTGATTAATAATATATTATACTTGCTCCTCTAATGGAAAGAAGGTCAACTTATTTTATTTAGTAGTATGAGGGGTTTGAAAGAGTTAAATCATATATCAGATGGCTTAATTTGGAAACATGTGATATTATATTACTCGGCCACGTGTAAAATAATTGCTCACAGCCAAAGGGAATGTAAAGTAGGAAGGTCAAATGATTTTAAAATAGGAGTAGGAGGTTCTTAAAACAATTACATAATTAATGGGAGGGCTTTTTTTGGGAATGTGATTTGATACTATAGAGACAGTTGCGGGGCCCATAGAGACAGTACAAAAGATATAAACATAATTTCATGTGTGTTTTATATGCATATTCGACATTCGATTTTTGTTTTTTGTTTTTCTTCTATCTTATTAGGTTTGTATAAGTTTTAGTTATTAATAAAAGAGATAGTTTGATGTGCATATAAACTCATTAAAACTGGAGAGTAATTTTTATGATACACCAACTCGGATGCGGCTTGGGAGTGGTGGACAGGTAAAACTTGGTGCGTCTGGTAGGTTTATCACACTTCCCCATGTAACATGTACGGAAACTCGAGTGTTGGGAAGGGTTTTTCTGGAGGGAATAAAGTGATAATGCCTTTTGAGAACCACGTGTACGAACGAGATAAATCGATATTTTTGCCGTTTATCTTAAATTTATTATATATATAATCTGATCACATTGGATCAAATACCATTAATTTTACTATCTTTAGGAGTTACACTATATGCATGCACATTATAGACTCTCAACTGTGTTACATTTTCTTTTTCCTGACCAGGAAAAAGATAAAGGAGCAGTTTGAGCAATATGGACCCTCCGATTCAAACTACAAGAGTGATCTCAAGGAAGTTCGCGGAACTAAACCACTAATTGCGTCTGATTTTATATTATTATTACATGCACGAGTAGTATCAACGCTAATATATTTGTAGGTTACATGTGATTAATCAATGCTTATAGCTTACAACCAGCGTGGAATGGTTTACTCCCCTACTCGAAATTAAAGAAGGTCAAATTATTTTATTTACTAGTGATCAGGGGTTTAAACACAGTTAAAGCATTATCAGATGGCTTGTTTTGGAAATATGTGATTTATATTATTAGGGAACAGGGAGATGCCACGTGTAGTTATACCTCACAGCCAAAGTGGATGTAAAATAGGAAGGTCAAATGATTTTAAAGTATTATTAGGTATGGGTGGCACCTATCGAATATCCGAGGTATCCTTAAAATCGCTATCCCAATCCAAATTTGGGATTTCTGATATCTAGGATTTAAATATCCGGACTAAAATTCAAATACCCATAGATATCTAGATTCGTTCATTTTTAAAAAGAATAATTAAAAAATTTAAAATTAAATTAAAAACTAACTAATCTACTATTCCTTTATTTTATCTAAACTTATTTTGTAAAAAAAAATTAAAGAATCATTGAAATTTAATACATTTTATATAAAAGTTATATATTATATACATTATAAATTTAATTATTTTTAAATATTTTTAAAATGTATAGCGGGTCCATATATCCAGATCCATATCCGGATCTGTCGGATTCATAAAATCGCTATCCAAATCCGGATTCATACATGAAGTCTTAAGAAAAATGTTAGAATTTGATTGTTAATGTTTTTTTTTTTATTTTATTTTAGTCATATTTGAAAATAATAACTATAGAAACAATTAATATTAGTATCCAAACAATTTTACAAATAAATATTTATGAAAAAAACATAAGTTTTTTTTTGGAAAAAGTATATGTTTCATCGATTTCTTTTTATCAATTATGCATTTATAAACTATATAAAAAAATTATATAGTTTACTTATATGTCATTTGACATTGAGTGTTATGTTCGTGTCAATGAAAAATAAATAATAAAAGAACAAAAATTAAGAATGAAACATAATTAAAATTTGACTGCATTTTTATATTTTATTGCAAACCAAAATCTATTTATTCTTAAAGTTGGACAAATAAACATATAAAAACAAAAAAGAAAGTTGTTTATATCACACATAAACTTAATCAAGTTGAATTAAAAATTACAATTACTAAATTTACTATAGTTGTCATTTGAAAACAAAAGAAAGTATTTAAATTAGTCATACTTTATATTTTCAGAAGTAATAAAATATTTTAAAAATAATAAATATATTAAATTTAATTTTATTAAAATATATAACAAAAATGAAAATTTAAACTTTTAAAAATTAAAAATGATAAAACATACACATTTAAATTTGAAAAATATTTATTACCGCGAAATTGCGGGTAAACCACCTAGTATACATTAATCCCATGTGTTTATTTATGTGTATACAGGTGAATAAATAGCCCATTTGATATATTTATTTCTTAGTCTACTAGTATCTTATTACGTTTTATATACTAGTTAGTTTAGTTATTAATAAAAAGAGAGTTTGTCTTGTGCATAAAAATGATAAACTAATTAAAACTGGAGAGTAATTTGTAACAACAACGTGAGACCAGGTGTAATAAGTAACAAATGAACAACTAGTTTTTTTGTTTCTTTAAAAGAACAAACAACTAGTTCTTTGGAAAATAACCAATAAATACATTCTATAAAGTTGTTTCCTTTCGACAAAGTTTGTTTGTAGTGTCTCTCCCCAAAAACATCCAACTTAAATTTTATTATATCTGATCAAATACAATTCATTTTTTGTTTTCATTACTATCTTTCGGAGTTGCATTGTATGCAATTATCACAAAACATATAGTATGGATTAGTAGTTACATTATAGACTTTTAAATTTGATAGATTGATCTTTCTGAAAAAAGATAAAGGAGCGGCGGGTTGAGCAATATGAACCGTCCGATTCAAAGTACAATGTGTGATGAAGTTACCGTACTGCGAACCGAAAAGTAAACCGATGGAATCAATGACAGGGCAGGAGTGTGTGAAGTCCGTGAAAGAGACTCGGATCGAGCTTGAGTTCCAAGGTGATGGAAGCAAATAAAACATTTCGTCTACTCGGGAGTTCCACAAATCGTGATTGCGTCTACACGTTACCAAGTTGGAGTTAGTTAAGAAGGCCATAGAATATTTGCCCTGGACAAGAGTGGATTTCAACAAGGAACAAGTTTCTCAGGGGAGTTTTGAGATGGAATCAATGGCCGGATTAGAGAAGAAGATATGGCCAAAATCTTAGCAAACAATGTTCGTTTTTTTGTCTTAAATGAATAGGAACCAATGTAATGAAACAAGTTACTTGTTTGTCCAGAAACAGGCAACGCCCTATGAGATATGTTAGCATCTCAGCAATGAGAGCATCATCTGCTTGTCTACTATCCTGCAATCAGCAGTACCTTGTCCTAGAGGGAGGGCACTATATCCTGCAATCTGCAGAAACTTGTTGTCAGCATTGAATCTCGTACAGACACAAAAAAAAGTGATGCAAACAAAGATTATGCGGATCAAGGAATTAGAAACAAAGTGATGCAAACAACAGAAACAGGAACAGCCATATTTTTGAAAGAGTCTAGCAAGAGCAACATACTTGAACAATCAGCCACAATGTTGGCTGGATTTCCACAACTGTAACAACAAATTTGGATTTTAATTTCTTCTGACCACAGAAAACCGAAGAGTAAAGAAATTTCCTAAGAACCTTTGAACAGTGCCTGCATAAAAGCTCTTCAGGTTCTGATTCGTGTGTACTTTTCAGAGATTTAAATGGCATTACTGTGCCACAGCCGTCGCAAGTCCTTACGTCCACAGGACATGAGCCCTACAAAAAGTTGAATCAGCACATCGTTTTCTGGAAACATTCATAAGAAACTATGAAAGAATAGAATACCAATGGCACATCCATGCCTATATGTAGTCCTTTCATTACTTAGAAAATAAAGTATATAACAGACACAGATGCTTATGGAACAGAATAGAACTGACTGCTGAATCAGTACAGAAAAAAACTTGAAGATCTAACAAAAAAAAAGGAATATGTGCCAAGAAAGCGTGCCTGAAATCTATACGCAGGCCCATTCTCCTGGTCGGATTCAGTGGCAGAGGAATCTGGGCAACTGGTTTCAGCAGCTCCGCAATTACCCTCAACACCATTCTTTGCTAAAACCGCTTCCTCGAGTGCCTTCTTAAATTCGCTCGGCTTGTTATTGTAAAAGTTCGTCTGCTCCTGAAATCTGAAGAGACGAAAAACTAAGGAACAGTACAAATAGACAAGTCCGAAAGATTCCAGAAAGAGCGTCTCGACTACTTACTTGTCCATAAATTCCGTAAACGGAAACATCATCCCTTGTCTGATCCATCCATAGTCCTGTAAAGGACCAGTTTCAGAAAAAAAAAGATCAAAAAAATGAAAGTGCATCAAACGCAAGCTAGACTAGTATCTTACCCTCTGAGTTCCATTCCCCAAAAAACATGAGCCTGCGCTACTTGTACACTCCTCAGCTTCTCTACATGGTTGATCAACGCTATCTCTATTCCTCCTCCTATACACTATAATCTCGCCCCTTTTTCTCCCATAACCAACCTCTGTATCCACTTTGCACCGCTTCAGATTCTGCTCCTCAAATGTTAAGCTCCGTTTCAGAATCATCTCCTACCTCAACATAAACGAGTACCCAGATTACAATTCTCACAAAACCCTAATTTCATCAACCAACGGATTCGCGTCTCAACGAACCTAATGCGAAAATTTATTTTCAACCCCATATTCGATACGAAACCAATTCGCGAACTCTTACGCCAAAATTGTAGAGACGAAACGACGGAGAAACAAATAAAATCCTCCTCGTAAGAACCTTCGAAATTCTCGAGAAAGTTAAATCAATATCTATTCCAAAAGAGACAGAACTGAAAGAGAAATGTTATGAATTCGAACGAAGATAGTCCGACGGGGGTCAACTGGTCAACTGGTCAACTAAACCAGTTCCAAAACTGACAGAACAAAATAAAGTTTTTTAAAAAAAAATTATTTGCCACAAATCTGAAATTATGCTTATTTAAACCCTTTAACAAAAAAAAGTCTGGTTAGAGTTTTTAGAACAACTAAGATTTTGTTTCTAATAAAATTAGATTCGGACATTCATTGATTAATGTACTTAATTACCTTAAAACTATTTTTGTTAAGTTGTTGAGGTTAAAAATATAAAAGGAATATACATATATATAGGGAATAAATATATCATTGTCTTGTCCTAAACCCTAGCCCTTGTTTTGTTGGCCTAGAATAATAATGTCTCTGATCCGTCGCATCATGCTTGGTCGGCGCAGCTTCTACACCGCCGTGCCAATAAGAAACGCTGAGGACATAATGAAAAACCCAGATTACCGTTCTTGGGAGCTAAGCTCGAGAGTCAGCTACCTCGCCAATTCTGTTGGGGACTTAGACACAGCAGCGAGGTACTCTCGTTTGGCTGTCTTCAGCAGACCCGACGACGAACCGGAGATTACAGTCCACACATGTGAAACCATCATCGGAAGCATGGTGCGTGCTAAAAGACACAAGGATGCTTACGATCTCTACGATTACTTCTTCAACGAGCATACGCTCAAACCAAACAGCAGATGCTGCAACCACATCATCGAGTCGCGCCTCCAACAAGGTCTTTGTGACGAGGCTCTTGATTTCCACAGAATCGTCAAGGGTACGGTACCTGACCACCCAAGTGAAGCTAGTTTAAGGGTATTGACTAAAGGTTTAGTCCACTCTGGTCGATTTGACCTAGCTCAAGCCTTGCTTAAGGGCAACTCTGATCACGTGGCATTCAACTATATGATTCAAGGGTTTTTGGATATTGGGAATTTAGACAAGGCCAATCACTTGTTCAAAGAATTCAAAAGGTCGTTGTCTTCTAGTATTGCTGATCACAAGTCTACATGGGATCTTCTCTCTCAAGGACATCCACCATGTGAATATCCAAAATACGAAAACAGAGTCGCTTTCCTGATGGCCACATTCATGGAGTATTGGTTTAAGCAAGGTAAAGAGGTGGAAGCTATGGAGTGTTACAACCGGTCTGTTCTTGCAAACAAGTTACTTGTTTGTCCAGAAACTGGCAACGCCCTTTTGAAACTTGTGCTCAAATACGGACAAAAATCACATGCTTGGGCATTGTACGATGATATGTTAGCTCAAAGTGAAACCTGCTTGGACTCTGATTCGGTTCAGATAATGGTAAAGGAGTGTTTTGATATGGGTCGGTGTAGCGAGGCAATCGAGACGTACTACAAGGCGAGAGCCAAGTGCAAGTACGTAAGTAACAAAGACATTATCGAAAGGTGTTGCGAAAAGGGTATGCTGTCGGAAGCTGAGTCTCTCCTTGCGTATTCAATTGGTTTCATTCCAGTCACCACTTTCAAAACTATGATAGATGCTTATACCAAGGCCGGAAGAATCGATGACGCTCTTAAAACCTCCAACAAAATGTTCGACGTGGCTCTAAAGGAAGTCTCCGAACGGTTTAACCCACTCTAACGTTTTATCTTTGGCTAGTGTAATGACTGTTACTTTCCTCCTCTTGAATTATTAAGTGTTTGCATTGTTCCTACACAGTGAAAACAGAAAACTCTTAGTCTGCAATTTAGCTACTGCAGAGACTGATACATTAAACACTTTTGAGTTGATAAGCGCCTTTTTACCATCATAGGTGCTGAGGTCACAGACAGGGCAACGAACAAACTGTAAATCTGTAAACAAATATAAGCCATGTTACATCTTCTTCGTTTATGAACATATATAACCCACAAACCCTCAACGTCAGCTTAGTTTTAAAGCACCACCTGCATAAATAGAAGGAAGATTCAGTTTGAAATCCAGGAAAGAAATATGGAGAAATGGTGAGTAAGTTCAATTGACTCCGTACTTAATAATGTGACCTTGTGAAAAGACAGTTAAAAACTCAAAATACGACATCACTAATGCAAGATGGAAAAAAAAAACATAGGATGAGCTAGTTCTGCAATACTACCTTTTACAGGACAAAGACAACACACTCTCTCAATATCTGGTGTCTCACATGCTCTGCACACCCATGAGGTGAGATCTTGAGCAAGAAAATGTATGCTTGCAGGTCCCCCCACTCAATGAAGTTAACGAGCTTCCTTTCTCGTATTCTCTGCAAACTCTCATGCACCTAGTGAAACAAACACAGCAAAAATCACATCCTAGAGGAAGGTTGACATGCCTTATATTCATCTACCAAACTCTCAATGATGTCCTTTGCTTCATTAAAATCTGATAGATCATTGTCCTGTCCTAGCTAGAGAATCCACCAAAGCTCCGTAGTGGCGAGGTTGAGGGAGGACTCCATGCCTCTTCATGTCCTTAATCACTTCGTATGCCTTTTCTGGTTGACATGCACAGCTGAATCCCTCTAAAAGCGCCATGTACGTGTCACCATTAGGCTGACAAACACTTTTTAATTCTGAAGTGGCATACAATGCAACTTCGTTTGCTTTTTGTTTTTTTTGTGAAATTCTTTGCAAATCATTTTCTGAGCAAATATTGTACACAATAATTCTGGCTGATTCTAGAATATTATTTTGGTGGTTTTGCATAAAATTGAATATTGTGTTTGCTTATGGATTTGTTTCACAACAACTCTCTCGATCCAACTCTCTTGAAGAATTTTTAAAACTATTTCTTTGAGAAACGCACTCTTCAAATTCCTACAAAACTACAAAACAATTTATTTGGTTCAACAACAAGTCACTGTTTTCATTTCTCATATTATTGATCACATAACAGCTTATATGTTTATCTTTCTAATCAAATCATAATTTAATCTATGAATCAAATCATACACTAAGATGTTTCATTTATACTTAGATATACACATTACAATTTTATATCTACTTAGCTGCTAAAAAAAAAGTGTTTGTTTTATTAGAATTCCTTAAATCAAAAAGTAAATCACAAGTAATAGCCACAAAACATATACAAAAATTATAAAAGAAGATAAGAGTCTAGTTTATGAGTAGATATCATTTGAGTAGCTGATGTGGAGTGAACTCATCATAATACTCAACCCAAGATTCATCTTCCTGTAAAACTAACCAAAACAATAATCTAGAATCAACCGCAATAATGGAATATTGACATTTGAGTAGATATCATCACACACTTATGGATATATTGACAACTGATCGCGTGCAATCACCAATAAAATAGACATCACAACTCAATCCTTAATCACTTCGTAGGCCTTTTCCGGTTGACATGCACAGCTGAATCCCTCTAAAGGTGCCATGTACGTGTCACCATTAGGCTGACAAACACTTTTTAATTCTGAAGTGACATACAATGCAACTTCGTTTGCTTTTTGTTTTTTTTTTGTGAAATTCTTTGCAAATCATTTTCTGAGCAAATATTGTACACAATAATTGTGGCTGATTTTAGAATATTATTTTGGTGGTTTTGCATAAAATTGAATATTGTGTTTGCTTATGGATTTGTTTCACAACAACTCTCTCGATCCAACTCTCTTGAAGAATTTTTAAAACTATTTCTTTGAGAAACGCACTCTTCAAATTCCTACAAAACTACAAAACAATTTATTTGGTTCAACAACAAGTCACTGTTTTCATTTCTCATATTATTGATCACATAACAGCTTATATGTTTATCTTTCTAATCAAATCATAATTTAATCTATGAATCAAATCATACACTAAGATGTTTCATTTATACTTAGATATACACATTACAATTTTATATCTACTTAGCTGCTAAAAAAAAGAAGTGTTTGTTTTATTAAATTTCCTTAAATCAAAAAGTAAATCACAAGTAATAGCCACAAAACACATACAAAAATTATAAAAGAAGAGAAGAATCTAGTTTATGAGTAGATATCATTTGAGTAGCTGATGTGGAGTGAACTCATCATAATACTAAACTAACCAAAACAATAATCTAGAATCAACCGCAATAATGGAATATTGACATTTGAGTAGATATCATCACACACTTATGAATATATTGACAACTGATCGCGCGCAATCACCAATAAAATAGACATCATCCCATGGAAATGATAAATCAGAGAGGGAGATTTGAAAAAATATTTGATTGATGCATTCGTAAATGAGACAAAGTTTTCATATTACTAAATCATAAAACTAAAGAGAAAAACTAACTAGAGAACTAAATATAAATGTAATCATAAAAAACAATGATTTGTTGCTGAGTGAAATAAATTGTTCTATGGTTTTGTAAGAATTAGAATATTGTTTTTTTTTGTGAAATTCTTTGCAAATCATTTTCTGAGCAAATATTGTACAAAATAATTGTGGATGATTTTAGAATATTATTTTGGTGGTTTTGCATAAAATTGAATATTGTGTTTGCTTTTGAAGAATTAATGGATTTGTTTCACAACAACTCTCTCGATCCAACTCTCTTGAAGAATTTTAAAACTATTTATTTGAGAAACACAATCTTCAAATTCCTACAAAATCACTAAACAATTTATTTGGTTCAACAACAAGTCACTGTTTTTATTTCTCATATTATTGATCACATACCAGCTTATATGTTTACCTTTCTAATCAAATCAAAATTTAATCTATTAATCAAATCATACACTAAGATGTTTCATTTATACTTAGATATACACATTACAATTTTATATCTACTTAACTGCTAAGAAAAAAATAAGTGTTTGTTTTATTAGAATTCCTTAAATCAAAAAGTAAATCACAAAACACATACAAAAATTATAAAAGAAAAGAAGAATCTAGTTTATGAGTGAGAGAAAGATGATACTAAAACTCATTGGTTAAAAACCATAAAAATATTTTTTTTTTAAAAGAGAAAACTTTGAAATAATATGTAGAGATGATGGAAAGATCACAATACAATAAAAGCACAAGAAAAGAAACAATCTATCAGTGAAGTAAGAAGATCATAAAACCATTGTACGATTTTTTTTTGTTGCTCAAAAGTATAAACTTATATATTGAGTTGATCTTTCCTAACATATATATTGATTTTTGATTAATAAGACTATTTTTAGTTTATGTGTGATTTGTCAAACGTGTTTGCAGTTAAAATAAACCGTCAAATATTAAGGATGGAAAAATGTAAAAAATAGTAAAGAATCAATTTAGGTCATAAAGAATCAAAGCCATAAGAGCATCCACATCTACTATTGGTTGGTTTGTGTATCTTCTTGGCCCATCATACTTTGGAAGAAAAAGTTCTGGAGGGATTAGTGCAAATTTTTGTTTTTCTTGGCCTAGTATGCCTTGGAACAAAAAGTTATGGATTGATTAATGCAAGTTTTTGTAAACATGATAAGAATGCAAAATTTTTTGGATCATCTGAGATTTGTATTATGATTAGCAAAACATGTTCAACAATGTGTATATTGGCTTTGATTTTTTTTCCATGATTTGCTTGACCATAGAGTCATAGATTGACAAACAAATGGTAATATGTTGAAATGATAATATGTTGACACAGTTAATGATCTAGTCTTGGAAACTTGGTAATTTCTTTATTTTGTTTACTATTATTTTGATGAGGTAAGAAATTTACAATTGGGATGATTGGTTTAAGTTTATCATGACTTATTAAAAGTAGTTTTCTTAATATTTGACAGTATATTAATCGCAAGTACATTTCAAACAATTCACACATAACTTTCAAATTTAAAAGTAACAACATATATATCTTAGGTAAGATAAAGTTTATACTTTTCATCAACAAAAAAAATTGTAAAATAGTTTTATGATCTTATTTCTTCACTAATAGATCATTTCTTCTCTTGTTTTTCTACCTTCCTGTGATATTTCCATCATCTATACATCTATTTCAAAAGTTTTCTATTCTAACCAAAAAATCGATTTTAAATATGGTTTCTTTAAAAAGGGGTTTAGGATCATCTTTTCTCACTGGTAAATCTTCTTCTTCTCTCCTTTTTAGTGCATATGATCTTTTTCCCCTTCGTCTCTACATTTGTTTCAAAGTTTCTTCTTTAAGCAAAAGAAAATTTTCAATTTTGCGGATCTTATCAAAAAAATTTAGGGTTTCATTTCTCCCATTCATACTTATCTTTCATCTTAAACATGTTTATTTAACAAGATGTTTATGTATACTTCTCCAAGTTTATTTATTATTCTTCTTTTTGTATATTTCTTCAAGGTTATTTACAAATATATAAAATGTGTGTTCTCAGCAAAGTCAACCAAACTAATCAAGTGATGTGGTGATGAGTCAAATTGTTTTGTGACTTTGTAAGAATTTAAAGATTACTTTTTGATTTTTTTTTGTGTGAAATTCATTGCAAATCATTTCTTGAGCCAATATTGTACACAATAATTCACTATTGCAGCTGATCCTAGAATATCATTTTGCTTGTTTTACATAAAATTGAATATTGTGTGACAAAATATTGTGTTTGACTTTTATGTGGATTTGTTCCACAAGAACTCTTGTTCAAACTCTCTTGAAGAGTTCTAAGGCTATTCCTTTAGTTGGCTTTTTATGGAGACATAAACTAATAAGAGGAACTTAAAAAATGATTTAATCTAAAAGAGGAAACTTTAAACAACAGAGATGTAGTATGCGATGATGATGATTAATATAAATCACCAAATATACACTTGAAATATATTCATGATCACTCACATTTTCAAAGATGGACTCTTTGAATGTTTGGCTTCTTTTCTCTACGTGTATGCTTCAATGACCTAGAAAACTGCAAAAAATGAAAATTTCAGAACAACCCCCTTCCTCCAAATTGTTCCTTTTCTAAAATAATAAGCTTTTAACTAGAGAAAATATGCATTTTGAGAAGGAGTAGAATATGATCTATTATATGGTACTTAAACAGTTGGTTAAAACCCATATAAAAAGTTGATCTTTTATCTAAAAAGAGGAAACTTGGAAACAACAGTTGTAGTAGAGATGGTGACGATAGGAAATCATCATACGTTAGAAACTAAGACAAATAGAAAAAAATATATTGATCAGTGAGTGAAAGATTATCCCACAACTCTTTGCTTAAAATGTAAAAGGTGATGAATGGAAAAACTACACATGAACACACACACGAGAGAGAGAGAGAGAGAGAGAGAGAGAGAGAGAGAGAGAGAGAGAGAGAGAGAGAGAGAGAGAGAGAGAGAGAGAGAGAGAGAGAGAGAGGAGAGAGAGAGAGAGAGAGAGAGAGAGAGAGAGAGAGAGAGAGAGAGAGAGAGAGAGAGAGAGAGAGAGAGATGTTGTACCAATTGCAAGAGAACATGAAACAAATAAAACCCTAAATGAAAATTTTATATTGAGAGGAGTAGAAAAAGACAAAAAAGAAAATTTTTTATCACTGAATATTGACCATGGTCGATTTATTAACTACAATTTCTTTTGATTTTCTTTTGTAAGAATTATTTTGTAATTTTTGACTTTTGTTATTTAACATCACTGGTATAATGTATACAACAATATCATTGTTTATGCATATTCATTACATGTATATTTCATATTTTAATAGCTCATCAGTGGCTGCACTACCAAATTTTAACTATTGTATGTCATAAAATTTTTTTAATGAATTCTAACCAAATAACTAACCCTCTTTTTTTCTTATCAGCTACGTAGATTTAGAATCATAGTATATATATATAAGTAAACATGAAAAATCTTAGTGTATGATTTATTTATAGATTAAATTTTACTTGATTTAAAAGAGGAACATATAATTTGTTACGTGATCAATAAATTGAGGAGGGAAATGATGTGTTGTTGAGTCAAATAATTGTTTTGAGAGAGAGAGAGAGATGTTGTACCAATTGCAAGAGAACATGAAACAAATAAAACCCTAAATGAAAATTTTATATTGAGAGGAGTAGAAAAAGACAAAAAAGAAAATTTTTTATCACTGAATATTGACCATGGTCGATTTATTAACTACAATTTCTTTTGATTTTCTTTTGTAAGAATTATTTTGTAATTTTTGACTTTTGTTATTTAACATCACTGGTATAATGTATACAACAATATCATTGTTTATGCATATTCATTACATGTATATTTCATATTTTAATAGCTCATCAGTGGCTGCACTACCAAATTTTAACTACTGTATGTCATAAAATTTTTTTAATGAATTCTAACCAAATAACTAACCCTCTTTTTTTCTTATCAGCTACGTAGATTTAGAATCATAGTATATATATATAAGTAAACATGAAAAATCTTAGTGTATGATTTATTTATAGATTAAATTTTACTTGATTTAAAAGAGGAACATATAATTTGTTACGTGATCAATAAATTGAGGAGGGAAATGATGTGTTGTTGAGTCAAATAATTGTTTTGTGTTTTTGAAGGAATTTGAAGATTGTGTTTTGATTATTTTTTTGTGTAAAATTCATTGCAAATCATTTTATGAGCCAATATTGTACACAATAAATCATTATTGGTTGATTCTAAGATATTATTTGGTGAATTTTCATAAAATTGAAATATTGTGTTTGACTTTTATGTAGATTTGTTCCACAACAACTCTCTCGATCCAACTATATTGAAGAACTTCTAAAGTTATTCCTCTAGTTGGCTTACTCTAAAGAAGAAATTAAATTGATAGTATTTGGAAATCCAAGCTCACCGGTGATGATTTATCTTAAATATGAGCTTGATACACTCAACACTCATTCCCTTATACGTCAAGTCAAAGGTTTCATGCTTTGACTTTTAGAACATAGATCATAGAAGACAATGAAATCTTTGAACACTTATAGAATTGTATCTACAATCAACAACATATTCTTTAATAGACTCAGAGAATCTTCCAGAATGCATAAAGTAAATGAGTTCTTATGTGATGATAAATGTTTATTCGAAACATGATTCTGAGAAGGCAGAGAGACTATCCTTTGAGTTGATTAAAATTCATCATCATCATGTTGCCACACACATGACCATTTTAGAGACATTTATCTTTGCAGGTGATTCATGTCATTCAGTAGATGATGAGTCATGAAATTCAAACTAACTCTCGTCACTATGAAAATAGATATAAGTTGTTATTTGCAATTTAGTTATGACAATGACTAATACGCAAACATTAATGCACACAAATTGATAAAAAGTTCACATTATGATCTACTCAACTCACATAATGATTTTCCTATGGAGATAACATTGTTCCTCTCATAGAATTTTTTGTAAGAACAAAACAACAATGAGTTGTCCTACAGTCACTATCCATATGCAAGAATATACTCTCACATACCACAATGTAATCAAGCATCAGTCATCACAGATTTCAATTACTCTCCATAGAAGATACTTGCATCAGCAACAACAACAAACAAAATCAATTTCCCTTAACTCTAACCAAATTAGATTATCAAGATCTGAATTTATACCCTAACCTTGGTCCTTGGTTAGGGTATAAATTCGAGATTTGAGGTAGAGATAGCGAACCATGTTAGGGATGGCCATTTATTGTTCAATTCGGTTATTTATGTTTGGTTTTATTTTGAGGCATTAGGGTATTAATATGGTCACTACAGGATACAGATCTATTAATCCACAGAGGAATCTACGAGGCAGCTAAAGGAATATACAAACAGTTCTTACCCGAAATAACCGAGCATTTGTCTCGACCACGGCTATAGAGCTAAGTTTCAGTTTTCAGGTCATTCTCTTGGACGCAGCCTCTCGTTAATAGTGAACCTGATGCTGTTCAGTAGAGAACTCGTTAGTTCTAAAGCCGTGATACTTGTGGTCACGTTTGGTTCACCGTTTGTAGTTTTGGTGGTGAAAAGATTCTCGAGGATCTTGGTCTTGACGAGGGACATGTTGTTCACTGTGTGATGATGATGCATAGAGATAGTGTCCCACGAGCTCTCTCGTGTAATTACCATGACCTTGTTGCTCTCATAGTCTCATCCTCAAACTTTTGAAAGGGTCATTCCATGCGCGAGACTCTTTGTCTCAACAAAAACAAGTCTAAGTTTACGTAACAATCTGCATTGCATGTGTAACTTATATATGCATGTTAGAAAATGTTTGGATGTGTCTTTGCTAATATACAATTGTATCTCCTATACATGGGACCAATAATGGTTTGTTTGTGTATTTGCTCTCTACGTTTTAGACACGAGCAACCAGTCTTACTCTCCTACGGCACTGCATGGGTTTCTAAACCACTTGACACGCTGCGTCAACGAGGCTCATAATGTTTGGTCTTGAGAGACCGCGACTCCAAAAACTACGTCAAAACCGTGAACGGAGTTATCCAACAACAAACAAAGCTCACCGTGAGGAAAGTTAATGTTTTTTAATTATTAAAAGGGACCTAAAAATTGTTTTGCCCAGGGACCCACAGATTAAATCTGTGGGCATTATGGCACATGTATATGAGGGGAAATCAATGGTAGATGGCTAGTTCACTAGGTTGCACGGAAGCTTTATCGGAAGTATGTTTTCTACTTCGTAACAGATTCCAGATCGAAATCTTTTGAAAGCTTAGGAATCTCGATTCTAAAAAGTTTTTAAAGATATCATATTTAAAAACATATTAAAAGCTTACGATTCGATTTTGGAATCACACTTCCATTTTAAAACACACAATGTTGTAAATAAATAAAAATATAAATTATATTTTTGTTTTTATATAAAATCTAAAATTTAATAGTAATGAAATAGAGAAAATGTAGATATAATAGTATCAAAACTAATACTGTAAATTAATTCAATTTTATGGATCGAGAGAGTTGTTGTGAAACAAATCCATTAATTCTTCAAAAGCAAACACAATATTCAGTTTTATGCAAAACCACCAAAATAATATTCTAGAATCAGCCACAATTATTGTGTACAATATTTGCTCAGGAAATGATTTGCAAAGAATTTCACAAAAAAAAAACAAAAAGCAATCTTCTAATTCTTACAAAACCACAGAACAATTTATTTCACTCAACAACAAATCATTATTTTTATGATTGCATTTCTATTTAGTTCTCTAGTCCTTTTTGGGAAAAGTAGGAATTATTAGTCAAAGACTTCCGTCAATGAACATGAGAAAGATGTTAGTTTTATGATTTAGTAATATGTAAATTATGTTTCATTTACGAATGCATCAATCAAACATTTTTTAAAAAATTCTCTCTCTCTCATTTATTATTACCATAGCGTGATGTCTATTTTTATTGGTGATTGTGATCAGTTGTCAATATATCTATTTTTGGGAGTGAGAAAGGGTCTCTTCCTAGTGGGAAAGAGATCAGTGCTTTCACCACCGGAACTGCCTTTGACACGGTCGGGTTTTGGACGATTTGGCGGAGGGACGACATGGTGGAAGCCGAGGAGGAGGAGTTTAGGGTTTGCTTTTTTTTTAAACTACCGCTGAATCTCAATCAATTATTGAAAAATATTGTTTATATATATATATATACGTATCCCGCTGGACCTTTATTCGAAGCTTAGAAAAACCGGATCGAATGAGATTTATAATTATTACCTCTGATATTAACCGGTTCTTAGCTCTATTATCTGAACCGATTTGAAAACTAAAATAACTAAACCAAAACTAAAATAACTAAACCAAATGAAACAAATTTTTTAAATATCCAAACGGATCTTAAACCTATAGAACCGATCAGATTAAAGTGAACCGGAAGTTTCTCATAGCAAGTTCTTTGGGACAACATTTGATTTGGAATCCAATGTTGCTCTAAGACTAAAACCAAACACTATGATACAAAATTTGGAGAACGTAGATGAAAAGAAAATGTACATATGTTTCCAAAACACTCCAGAAGAATGAGAAATAGCTGGAAGATCATTGTCATATGAGTTCATCACGTCACTCTCCAGCAACCTTTATTGCAATTACTTATGCCGATCTTTGCAGCCAAGTTGGATACGTTGAATAGCCCCCACTCTAAAGTCTAAACAATGCAAAAGTATTGTAGAACCAATGGTGAACACAACACCTACCACACATAAAAGCCCAATTCTGAAACAAAATGCAGCTAATTGGATCTTCCCACTTGTCCTTTTACTTCGAAACTCTCAACACCAAAGCATGATCAACTGTTGCACGTGGTTACAATATTCCCAGCAGGAAAATTTGGAATTTGACATCTGTGATTTCCCCTTCCTACACAACTTATGTCTCCATTTCATCACTGAAAATCTCTCGTTGATCCTGATTTTTATTGTTCCTACTTCCTTGCCTCAGTTTGAACACTGCACCTCCACAAGCATATGCATAGCACACAATCTACATCCAGGCCAAACTCAAATTATCATATGATCACAGTGAGCTCATTGACACAATTTCCTATATGAATAGAGTTTGGTTGATACATGCTTTTATATGATCTTTTTTTTGTGTGGCGGCGAATTATATTTTAATTGAAGCTTCTTTTTGACCTTAAAGAAACGGCAATAACTTTGTAAAGGCGTTTTGAGAAGGGTTGAAAGATCTTACTAGGGCCAATGGAATATTATAAATTGTGGCCACTAGCCAACTTGCTTCACCTCTCAATCTCTGTGGCCCAAGCTTTGACCAACTATCTGGGCTAAATATCCCACGTAGTTTGAATTGAAATACAGAACTACAATTGGCTTAAATTTTTTGAATTTTGTATAGTATTTACTATTTCCTTTTGTTTCTTGAATCTTGTTCCTTTTTTTCTTATATGGTCGGTCCAACCCGCAGGCATTAAATGCTCCGTTGCTTTACATGCTCTTGCAACTTGCAAGTGGTTCTAACTATGTGCATCTCAATGTTTTGTTTTATTGCATATTCTTTGGGATTCTGCAAGTTCTACTTGTAATATCTGTAAATACATTATGGACTCTAGTCAAGAATTTAGATCAAAATGGCCATAAAAACCATGGGTTTCTACACCTTTTGTCTTAACCATATGGACGGATCACAATACAAAATAGAAAACAGCCAATTAACAAGAAGACAACACAATTTTCTTTTTCCTTCAAAAATTGATATATACCAAACTCCACTTGTCTAGTTCTTCACCTAGGCCTCGACCAAGTTTTGATAGAGTGCAAATAATGCAATCTAATACGATTATTGAATGTACTATATATAAAAGAGCAAGAAGCACAAGTACTTGGGTCATCTTTTATGGTGAATTTTGAGAATGTGAATGCATTTGGTAGGCCTAATATGAGATTCAATGGTCTGGTTCTTCACATGAATTGGCTTTAATACTTAATGGAAAACATCAGCAGACAAGAGAACATGTCTCTCGGCTATTATACCTTGAACCCTCTGCTCACTTCAGACTACACAGTACACACACTTAAATCTCCACTAGGATATAGATCGTATGACATCTGGTAAAATTTTGACTATATATATTTTTTACTTTAACCGGTTCAAATAGGCTTCTGATATTAATAAACCGGCATTAGAATTTTATACTACAACATTTGGAGGAAATTATCATGGTTTAAAAAGTCTCAAGTATATGTAGTTTTTGAAAAACTTTTTGAGTGGTTCATTTTAATTAATTGTTTACTCCATATGTAAAATTGTCTATTGACTTTAAATTCTACAAAAAAAAAAGAGATTTTAGCTTATCATAAGATTCGTCATTTGTCACATAATTCCATTACACAGATTCATGCAATGTGCGAAATAACAAAGGAAAAGACAGGGAATTACAATTAATAAAAATATTATTAATATAAACATTATAGTAAACACTTTGTATATTCTGCTTCCTCACGTTGAGACAAGCAAATAACGAAAATGTTGGGCCAAAAAACCTTAATAGACACTGACATTTTTTTATCTTAACTAAAGTACTTATATTTACCAGCCACAATTAAAATTAAACAGAGCAATTCTCGCGCTCCAGCGTCCAGCCTATCAAAACCGTCCACGTCAATGAACGTAAAAGGCAAACACACGGTCTAGATGCTTCCACGTCACTAAAATATCAGAGCCAGTAAAAATCATTTTTTTACTAATCAGGCTCGAAGAAATCGTCGACATCCCATGGAGACGCATCGAAATCTTCATTCAAATGGAACGAGAAATCTTCCGGTTCGTCATCTCCCTTCCGGTTTGCGACCGGTTTATGAATTTCGATTTCATCCAGAAACAAAGGCTCTGGAGGAGTTTCGGAATCCCAAAAATACTCGCCGGCGAGAGAAAACTCCGGCAACGAATACGGATCCGGGAACAAACTCGCGACGTTAGGCTTTACCTCCGCCGCAAGATCGATTGATTCCATCTCCAGCTCCGTTCGATACTCTGTTTCCTCTTTGACGTTGAACCGAAGAACAGACGTCGGAGAACAGAGGCTCTGGTTCCCGGAATTGGATCCGGAAACCGTTTTCAGATCGATAACCGGCGAGTTTCCCGGCGAAGGAGGAGGAGTTAGAAAATTAGTCTGCGCGTTGTGACCTCTGAGACGAATCGCGGCTCGGTCGTAAGCAACGGCGGCTTCCTCCGCCGTAGCGAAAGTCCCTAACCAAATCCGAGAACGAGTGGAAGAATCCCTAATCTCCGCCGCGAAGCTTCCCCAGAGTCTCTGTCTCACGCCTCTGTACTTTCTAGGATTCGCTGACACGTCATCCTTACACCGTTTCTCCGCCTTGCATCTAGCCTTCGTGGAGGAGGAGGAGGGTTTGGTTTCGACGAATCTTATCTCCTCCACGTAACGTTTCACTCTTGGAGTGGGACAAATCTTGTCGTCTTCTTCGTCGCTAGATGAGTCTGTGGCGAAAGGGTCAGTGAAACTGATTCGGACCACTCTGGGAGAGCCGTTGGATGGTTTAGCTGGCACGGGTTTGACCGTACAATGCTCTGTGAACTTTACTTTTCTTGTTTGTTTCTCCATTTCTCTAGCTCTGTTAATAATCACCAAAAGAAAGAGAACTAAAGATACTGTAGAGAGAAAGAGATGAGTAGAGAGAAGAGAGTCGCCGTTTCTTAGGAACATCGTCCCTTAAATATACCATAAGTCATGACATTTATTATTTCCATATTCTCCTTTTGCTTTTATGGTCATTTTATTTATTTAATCTAATTTTTTGGAATACTTACTGTTTTTTTTAAAACATCGTGTCTTTTTGTTTAACTGCAGAGAGATATTAATGCGGTATTTGGTTTAGCAAATATATTCATAATATAGGAATGACCTAGTCAACAGAAAAAATATTTTATTTTGACAAAGGGCATAGAAAAATTAAATTGTTTTAGAGGAAGTTACTCTGTTTCTAATGAAACTAAATGTAAACACAGTAAAATAAAAAAAACATTACAAATTGTAGGTAGTTTTAGTTACAAACATCAATATTAAAAATGGTTATTTGTTAAAAAAATATCATTTAATATATAATTTCAACCAATTGTAGAAAGCATACATAATTTTTGTTCATACAATATTTAATAAATGCAAAAAATTGCATTGAAATGTCAAAATTATTTTTTTCTAAAACTACTTATATTATATGCAACAGATTGAGTACTATACTAATTTTTATATTGGGTTCTTGTAGCTTAAAAACAGAAAGAGATGTTAAACCGGAAATTACATAGGTCTTTGTAAACGCGGTTCGTGGCGGCTATTGGGGGTCTCCAAAACGGTTTTCCGCATCTCAGATTGAGACGTTATATCTGTGACACGTGTTAGTTACCGTATCGAGAGTGGAGCTTTTGTCCTACCTTAGTAGCTTGGTCTCCAAGCCATTTTAAAGTCTTCCACGCCAATAACTCATGCGCCAGTGTGTGGGACCTCTTCTCGTGTGAGATTGATTGGTCACGAGGATGTCACTCACAATTGAATACTATTAGTTGTAATGAGTCAATTGATAGTGTTTTTAAAAAAAGAATGAACTATAGTCTCGTGTCAATTTAAAACGTAATTTTAAAAAAATTCGAAACCAATGTTCTTTCGCTTGGAGGCGAAGTCACTGCCACCTTCTAATATTTAATGTCTCTTGTCGGAAACAGGAAAAAAGCAAACTAACATTAGATTTCCTTCAGTTTTCAATTTTTATTGAGCTTTGACTACAATTGGTAAAAAAAAAACAAATCATTTGAATCTAGTTGAAAAAATCTACAAGTTACAAACAATTTACTTCCTAAAACAATATTCTACTAGTTACACTTACACGTGATTTCAAACTCTTTTGTTTGTGTTTAAACTTGGGTATTGTACTCATTGTAAGATCAAGACAATAGTATACCACAGCCAAATGATATAATATGCTACTCTCTTTGTTTTATACTATTTAAGTTTCATTGTAAATTTTTTTGTTACAAAATAAGTGTCGTTTTTAACTTTCGATACAAAATTTATTAATTTTTACTGTAATTTATTTTTCCAATTGTTTGAAATATGGTTAGGTGTATAGATAATTATGTTTTGTATAGAAAATATGCAAAACTAATGTTTTTTTAATCCGTGTGCAAAAAAACTAAAGTAACACCTAATATGAAACATATAAAGTTATATGATAGTATAAAATTACATGTCTTGAAAATATCGTTTTGTTTGTTTTTACTACATATGCAGAACAGCAGGAGACTTTATGATATAAATTGCATGTCTTGAAAGTATCGTTTTGTATGTTCTTACTAATTAATTAGTCCATCATCCTCCGTCACGAGCCCGTCATTTTCATATACGTTCCCACTTTCCTTCAACTCTATAAGCAGCACACACGTATGTCCCGACACGTCGATATCACTATCATATTATTAGCAATGAATCTGTATAACAATACAAAATCCACCTTATGTTAAATAAATGGTAAGTCGATATTCAAACTGAGTCTTGATGGTTATACGTTATACCAGTTCACAATCTTTGCTCTACTTTTTTTTTTATCTTAATTAGTGTCAAAAATCAGAACAATTTCTTATAAAATCTATTGCTGACTGTTGTAACGGCAGCGGTTACGTTTGCGGTTGCGGGCGTTTGCGGATGCGGGTGGTTGCGGTTTTATGCGTTATTAAGAGATTTAGACGACTGGTAAAGCGGTTAATAATTGTTGCGTTTGCGGGATACTTATGACTAGTTAACTTCCAAATGCAGCAATAGTTAAATAATAAATTAGCAATTTTTATATTTTATATAATTATAAAAATATTTAAAATCATATTATTGTAATAAATATAAAAATTGTATTTATAAAATTATACTATTAAATTTAAAAAAATATAAAAATATTTTTCTTGAAAGTTTTATAATATAAATTAAAATATAATATATATATATATATATATTATATTGGTATATCTATTATTTCTATTTAAAATTTTAATTGAATATTTTTCTTTTTTAATTATATAATTTTTTGAAAAAAAATATTTTTTTTACCCTCCCACAACCGCCCGCAACCGCAAACGCTAGCTGGAACCAGCTTTTGAATTTTAGAGGTTTATAGCGGTTTGAAGCGATTTATGACGTTTTCTATGATTGTTGCAAAACACCAACAACTGCTACCAACCGCAAAAGCTGCGTTTGCGGGTGGTAGCGGGAAAACCAGTCATGCCCTAAAACCCCTAACACCTTTTTTTTTTTGGGTCAACTGCTGGATTGTATATGATTAATAACAGTCATAGAGATAATACAAAGAAAGGCTTACTGTAGGTCCAATACGGCCCGCATGAGGCCCAAACCTCTATGTAGTATTAATTTATACATCTACCCTTACAATTTCAATTACTTCACAAAAGGAACCCAAAAGCCTTACTCTTAGGTTTCACTCGTTTAGTGTTCGATCCTCCTCTCGTCGACGCCGTCCATAAACCTCCGACGTATCATCGCCGCAAATTCCAGCTAAGGTATAACTCATCTCTTTCTATCTCCGTTTTTTTTTTGAGAATTTTCTTTTGGTTCTCTGTTTCAGAAAGTTTCGAACTTTGTCCTGTCTCTGTCTTTCAGTGATAATAACATAAAGTTTCGAACTTTGTTCTGTCTCTCGATTTAGAGTTCACAAGAATGGATTACGTAAACCCTGAAGGTCTTCGCTTAGATGGTCGCCGATTCAATGAGGTTATCTTTCCATCTCTGTTCCTTGTCTTTTGTTATCAGCCTTCACAAGTTAATCTCTCTTTACACTCGTTGATGGTTTTGTAATAGATGAGACAAATCGTAGCTGAAGTTGGGGTGGTTTCCAAGGCTGACGGGTAAACACATATCTTACTCCTATCTCCATATATGTTCTCGACCTTGGGACTTACATGAATAAAAATTTGAACTTTATGTTTTCTTGCTAGTTCTGCTGTTTTCGAGATGGGTAATACCAAAGTAATTGCAGCTGTGTATGGCCCTAGAGAGGTACCCATTTTCTAGGATTTGATGATGCCCTTTTTATTGTGTGAGTCAGTGAATTAAGCTTGATTGTCTTTGCTCCTTCAGATTCAAAACAAGAGCCAACAAAAGAATGGTCATGCATTGGTGTGTATATGCTTCTTTACCTTTCTGTGTGTATTCTCTTCTTGACATATAAGCTTCGTGAATTTGAAATGCTTGTGCTTCTTCTCTGTAATTTTGGTAGGTGCTTTGTGAGTATAGCATGGCTCATTTTAGTACTGGTGATCGTAGAAGACAGAAGAACGACAGGTTTACACTTACTACATATCTATAAGGCTTCAACAGTTCAACTTGTTCTTGCAAATACTCATTAAAATCGTGTATTTATGGTATGGTCAGGCGATCAACAGAGTTATCTCTTGTCATCCGTCAGACAATGGAAGCTTGCATATTAACCGAACTGTTGCCTCATTCTCAGGTTTACCTTTTTTAAATATCCATTGCAAGAATCTGTAGCCACTCCTATTCTCAGCTTGATGGATTGTATCTTTTATGCAGATTGACATTTTCCTTCAGGTTCTACAAGCTGATGGAGGTAGCTGTGAACCCTCTTTGTCTCTTAATCTATAGATCTGTTGTTAATGGAATATTGTGTAATCAGGAACAAGATCAGCTTGTATCAATGCTGCAACGCTAGCTCTTGCAGACGCTGGAATACCTATGCGTGATCTTGCTGTTTCCTGCAGTGCTGGATACTTAAACAGTACTCCACTTCTTGATCTGAACTATGTCGAAGATAGCGCTGGAGGAGCTGATGTAACTGTTGGCATTCTACCTAAACTAGACAAAGTGACACTCCTTCAGGTTCATCTTCTTCTCTCTCGTATCATCACATCCGCAATCAAATTAGTTTGCTGACGGTTTATGTTCAAAATGTGTAGATGGATGCGAAGTTGCCGATGGAGACATTTGAAACTGTGTTTGCCTTGGCTTCTGAAGGTTGCAAGGCGATTGCAGAGAGAGTACGCGAGGTAAACAATGGAGTTCAGAAACGTTTTACTGCGTTGATGAGCGTTACTTGTTTTCTGAACCTTTGGTTCTACTTTTATGATTTTGAAGGTACTTCAAGAAAACACCAAACAGCTAGAGTATCGTCGAGCTGCATAATAAACTTCAGAGCTAGAGAAAGACGATTATGTACCAGAAGATTTTTTGTCAGTGAGTTCGATTGCTGCTAATTTTCCCAAACTCAAAGTTAGTAATGCAAAGTCATTCTCTTTTTTGGTTAATATGCGAATCTGAAAGCTAAGATTGAACACCTAATGTTTCATATATTCATACACTAGCCATTGGCAAGAGAAAAAACATAGGCTTTTTTGTCACTACAACACCAAGACCGGTCTAAGAAATCACCGGTTCACAAACTTGTCTACTATGAAAACGAGAACAAACATGCAAAGAAACTAGAAAGAACTAAGGCTCTGCTCTTCCAATATTGCAGTACAAAAAAAAAACTGCAGAGAACTTGCAATGGAATAAGCATAATATTCTTTAAGGATGTGATTCTTAAAGAGAAAAGAATCAGAATCCTTTGCTCTGTAGTTCAAGTTGATCAAAGCAGAAACTGGATTTAACAGCTGTTAACATAAGCTTGCCGGTCCATTCTTCTCCTGGCTTCAAAGTGATGGGTCTCTCAATTGCTGCACCATCCACACAAAGCATGCTTTTGTACTCATCGTCCCCAAAATCCGCCATGGTTTTAGATTTCTTCTCCCATGGATTCCATACCACTGCATCATCACCATCATAAATAATGAAACCCATATCATGTAAGAAACTAGTAATCAATTGTCTGATTCCTTACCTGTATCTGGAAGTCCTTCTTTTCCTATAACATATGTTCTTTTCCGTTCATGGTCAAGAACAGCTACCACTTTGGGAGATCTAAGGTAAGTCCTGTCCATCTGAAACCAAAAGCAACATTCTGATATGAGTTTTATAACCGAAGATTAGCTATCAATGTTTGCATGATCATTACCTCAGATTCAAAGGTTATTGCGTCGCCTTGTTCTGTCAAAAGCTCCCTCTTGCTGAGGTTGTCCAAGTAGTCCAATGTCTCCAACCCTTCAACCCTCACTTCACTGTTAACCAAAAAAAGAAAAGATGAATGATTCACACCAAACACACAGAATCCTTTCCTGTCTTTTGTAATGAGTAGAACTACCTTATATCAGAGACAGAGAGGTAAGTATGATAAGCGAATGAGAAGCTAAAAGGCTTGCCATTGATGTTTCTAACACGAGAAATCAATGATAAGTCGCCATCTATGGCAAGTGAAACCCGAAGACGGAACTCAAAACTGCAAAAGGAAACACACATATACATAAGAATCTGTCAAGAGAAAGAACATTAAAAGGAAAATGATGATCCTTTTTACCTGTGAGGCCATTGCTTTAAGTCCTCTTCAGATGATTTCAGAAGAAGATCAACAAATGATTTTCCTGAGGATTCGTTTGAGGGAAGAGGAGGTGGGTTCTCATCGATAACCCAGATTTTGTTCCTTGCAAACCCATGTTGATCCAGTAATCCACAATCTCCAAACTTCAAACACACACACAAACAACTCAATTACAATGTCCAAAAAACAATGAGAGAGCACTAAAGTTACCTGAGGATAACAAATCTGGATCCCTCCACGCATTGATTTTGGGTGTTTGAAGATAGCCTACACAATTTTACATTTGTAAAAAAATCAGATCTTTATGCTTCTTCTTCTTTAATGGTTTTTGTTCTACAATTACATACCTTGTTGCTAGTGAAAAGGAGCTCTTCACCTTGGTCATTCCTCCATGAAATCACTTGTCCTCCATGTAAACTAATCTGCAAAAATCAAACCCACAACACATTGATCTTAAAAATCTCGACTTTGAGAGAGAAAGAGAGACAGAGAAGGAGATTGAAGAAAAAAGTTGGAACCTTTGCAGAAGCTCCGTGAGGGTTACGGAGAAGGACTTGGTCAATGCCATTCCAGTCTTTGGTAATCTCAGTAGCTGCTTTATCATCCCACACTGCTGCTGCGTAATGACCCATTCTTCTTCTTCTTCTTCTCTCTCAGAAAGTTTCAACCTTTAACTTCTAAATTTGAAAATCTCAAGAATTTTTTCCGACAAGTTGTGTCTGAATCCACAGCCCAAAGAGGAAAACGACAAAAGAACTTTTTTGCTTTCTCTCTCTCACAGAAATCTCATGACCACGACTGTGATTAGATCTGGAAATCTTAACACTGTTTTGCTCATTAAGTACTCTCCACTCAAATAAAATTAAAATAAAAAAGAAGAGAAGGGAACAACACCTGGCGATAGAATGAGCAAAACACCTCTTAGATTCTTACTTGATTATTACTATTAGTAATTATCACCACCACTGATTAATAAAAAAATATTTATATAATTTTTAGGTTTAGCTTTATATGGTAAAGAACAGAAAAAAAAGAGAAAGAAAAACGCCAAGAACAGATTTATGGAAACAATTTGATGAACTTGAGACTTTATTAATGAAGAGAAGATAGAGAGATCTATGAAAGGGTTTATAGGAGTTTTTCAGGAGGAGGCTACATGCATTGTTTCAGATTAAACATGGCGGAAACTGAACTGAACTTTCCTCATTGCATAGAAGAAAGTCTTTTTGTAAACATATTATATTAATTGAGTATTATTTTATAGTATTAAACACCATTTATGTGTGTTAAATGTTAATGTCCAGACTGTGTTTGATTAATTAAAAGATTACAAACAGACATAATTTTTGAGGGTTAGAGGAGACGAATGATACCTTAATTAGCGGACCAGATTCTTTGGTTCACGCACCAGGATTAGTCAGACCAAGACAACAACAACAACAACAACAAAAATCTATTGCTCTCTCTCTCTCTCTAGCAACACTGTGTTGTTAACACATGTACGGTATCTTAATCACCGGTCAGTTTCTTCTATTTGTAACTATTTGAGTTTTGATTTGATTTGGGAATTTTTTTTTTATAAAAAGTTCAAACACGAGCAAAACGCATGGGCTCAAAATGGAGAGTGAGGTCTGTTTCAAATTTTCAATCCTAGGTAGACCTACTTCGTAATGTTATGTTTTTTTTTATTTTGTTTCAAAAGGAGTCTATATGTATTCATTTTTATATAAAATACAAAACGTCGTTATTGTCACTTTTCAATAGCTACTAATAATATTATTCACGGTCATGAGTTGTTGTTTTGTGTTAAATGAATAGAAAATGGTTGAAAATATGAATTAGGGGTTAGTTGTAAATTCGGATATTTGGTCTGATTAAATTAGTTATTAAGCAATCTAATTAAAATTACTTGTAAGTACAAATTAATTACTAAGTAATAAATTAAAAGTAACTATTTAGCATTATTGGTTTGTACTCGTTGTTCCTATAAATTAAAAAATATATATATAATTATGGTAAAATAACTCTTTCAAACCACAAAGTGAATTGTATATAAATGATATATTTATTAAAACATTTTGGAGTTTCATTTTTCTTATAAATTTATTTTCTACATTGGCTAAAACATAAAAGAAAGAAACAATCATAGATTCTTCATAAATTTATATAATTATTTAACTTGTAATTTTAGCGACTATCAAATGACTTATAAGTCGTTTACAAATAACAATTAATTGGATAAACAAGTAATTTGCAAAATCACTATTTTTAGCAAATATTTGAAAATGCAAGTATTTGTTTTTAGCAAATCAAGTACCAAATCTAATTTTTTATTACCCATACAAAACAGTTCAAGTTAGGGCTAGGTCTAGTTCATTCAACTTTAGACTGAAGATGCAAATTGAATAAACGACCAGCTTTACTATTTTTTATTTTGCACATTATTTTTTACTCTTTCACGACTTCATTCATAGTACTGATACAAATCAAAACCTAACAACTTCATTCATAAGTCATTTAATAAACCATGCCAAAGAGTAAGCGTGAAGGCATCTACATACTTCTTAAACGTCCTCGAGTTTATAAGCTCTCTAGTCTTCGTCGAGCCTTACATAAGAAAAAACAAGTTGGTTAGAGAGATCTGACAACAAGTAGCAAGATAAGATAAGTTGATTAAAGAGGAAGATCTGTAGACCTTTTGATGGTAAGCTCAGCTCTGAGATGGAGAATGCCATTTATGAAGTAAAGACTATCCTCTGCAATAAAAGATGTCCATGGAATCCCAAACAGGTTCCTGTAACCAACTGCTTTTTCCTCCTGTGAACGTGTAGTTCCCTTTGTACTTGCTTATGAATTCCTCCGATGGCTTTGACCTCGCCGAGAATTCATAGTCCACTCCGAAACTTACCGACCCTTTCTCTTGCATCCCTAGGAACAGCCCGAAACAGTGGAACGAGCTCTGTTGGTCCATGTTGCAATGCGCTGAGAGGAAAAAACCTTGACCGCCTAAGTGAAAGGCCTGTGAATAGACTCTCCCCGAGGGGAATAATCCTGCGCATTCTTCTCTTTTCAAGTCTAGGTAGACCACGCACTGCGGCCTAGGAAGCTCAAACTCGACGACTTTTACGGGTCTGTATTTGTAAGCTCTCTCTATGAGACGTCGGTTCACGGAGGCTGATTCTTCGGCGGCTAGGCTACGTTGCCTGTGTGGGGCTTCTGCCTTGAAGAAAAGAGCTTCTAAAACAAGCTTAGATGCTATTTCGTGGTCAAAGTCACTGCAAGTCAGTACCTTCTTTAGCTTTCTGCATGTCATGAATGGGAAGCGGATAGAGAGTGCAAGGCGTGACCCAAGAATCTCTCTACGCTCCTCTAACGAAGGGTAATGCCCCCTTGCCCATTTCAAGATAAAATCATAAACTGCATCCTCTGATGCAATTTGGAGATCATCGCTTGATAAGATTGCCTCGATTCCTGCCAATGGTAGAGACATAACCTCCTCCTGAAACCTGAAAGAGAAAAGTAAACGTGGCCTCTAAGAATCAATCCACCCACCATCACCATTTCGTGGATATTGTTTCGGGGTCTTACTTGGTAATATCCTTGTAGCGAGCAGCAAGGAACTGTTTTGCAGCATCAGTTAAAGGCTGAACAGCTTTAGCCATCAAAACACTAGAGGGAAGCTCGAGATAGAGCAGCGCAGACTCAGGAGTCATTGGCATATTGCGGAGAAGTCTGCTGCAGTACCTCATGCAAGAGGCAACCTCAAATTTATCAGCAGCCATGAGCACATCTAACAAAGCAGGTGCTGTGGCAACAGATACCACATTGCTATACATGAAGTTTAGAAGCTCCATCAAAGCAGCTTCCTCTGCCATACACACAAAGTAACGTACGCATGTAAATCAAAGCCATCTATTACGAGGAATTAACATACAACAAAGCAACAAACGTAACCTATTCGTGTCTACTCCTCTTAAATATGTAAAGCTAGGGACAGACTAAAATCACATTAAGATAAGAGTAACACAAGCCAATAGCTTCTGTTGGAATGGCATACCTGATGCATTGATTCGAAGAGTGACATGTCTTTGCTCAGATTCCCTCATGCCATTGGAGAACAACTATAACATTTTCAGAAGAAACAGAAATGAGACACAGACACACATGGACAAGAGACTACTACCATCAAAAGGACCATTAATATTGATTACCTTATAAAAGAAAGGACTCTTTGCAGCTAAGATAGGCGAACTAATATGAAGTTCTATAACCCTAACAACTTTAGAACAATCCATCCCCCAGCTAGGCTCACTAGTTGTATCCTCTTCATCCCCTAAAAGAAACCAAAACCCATATAAGCTCCACTTCTTCTCCTAACAATAGGCTCAAAAGGAAGTTACTTTATATACTACCTGATAAAGCCTCTTCAACCATTGCCTCACCTTCATCATCAAGATTATCACCACCAGGACACCCATCCATATCAGGCTGCTCATCTGTCAAAATCTGCTCCTCAGGACAAGCCACAATGTCCGAAATAGTAACTGCAAAATGAATCAAAACACACAACACATAAGAAATTGATAAGGGCCATAAGGAATCAACTTTTAATCAAAAACACACACACACATAAAAGATTGATATAAAGATTTTCTCTTTTTTTCTTGAAAAGGGCAAAAGGGTAATATATCATCATCATCACCAGATTCCTTTTTGATATCTTCTCTTCTCCTCTTGCGATGACGAGCCCAATCGGCGATGCTCGTGCACCCTTCAGCGTCTGACGTGGAATCAGAGGGACCACCTCCCATGATCTCGATCCGAAGCAACCGATCGGAGAAGTTGCTGTCGTTAAAAGCGAATCCGAAGTCGCCTTCGGAGGAGGAACCGTGACGGGAGAAATCGGAATCCATCTGGATTTTGGGGTCGAAGAGATCCGTGTTTTCACCACCTCTCATAACCCTAACCAGATGAATCTGTGAAAGGTGATGATCGTTAGACGAAGTTTTAGAAAGAGAGAGAGCGGAATGGCTTTCAGGTGAGAGAGAAAGAGAGAGACGAAAGGCTATGAGAGGAAGAGACTATTCTTCTATATACAGTCTGTATATCTTATCTATCTATTAACCGATTCGGTTATTTAACTAAACCGATCTCCAGTTTTCTCTCTCTTCATATATTATAACTGCTGATAACATTCTGAATGGGGAGCAAAGTAAAATATTAGTGATGTTCGTAGACGCAGCTTTTTGCGGTTGCGGCTATTTTTCTTCATAAATTTTGTTCGTTTGATTGATACAGTTAGTTGCGTGTAGATGCTGCATCCGAACGCCGAACGTTGTGTCTGACGTTTATAAAATTTGGACGTAGAATAAATTAGTGATTGAGTCGAGATTGCCGCAGCCGTAGCCGGATAAAATTGCGTCTACCAAACGAATAACATTATTAAGATTCCGAACTTTATAATTTGTTCTTTGATTACAACGAATGTATTACAAAATAGTTTTATAAAGTTTATAAGATATCACATCAATGATCAAATAACCTCTTTTTAATTTCTAAAGGTTCTGGACCGTACACTCTCCCTGGCAACGCACAAAACACATGGATAGTATTATTAAAAAAAATACTTCTTTTTATTTACAATTTTAGCCTTTGTATTTACAATAAATTAAATACTTTATTTTTATATTATTTTTTTTATTTACAGATATTGGCACTGCATTTAAAATAAATAATTAAAATTCTAAAGTTTATCTAACTAAATCGATATTCATATATTGACCATTAAATTTTTTTAGCATGTTGTTTCATTTTAAAATAAAATTAATAAAAAACAACATGTTAATATATGGATTGTACAATTACTTCAAACTGCATTAAGTTATAAATTTTTAATATAATATTATGTACAAATAAAAAAATATTATCAAACATCTATATTATAATATAATATATTATACTCTATATGTAAATTTCAAAACGTAATAACTATACATGAGCTTTCATAAAACTAGCGGTTTATAAGTTTACGTTCAACCTAAGTTAAAACAAACATCCGCGGACGCGGATAAAATTCTAGTTTAGCGCGGATAAAATTTTTAAATTAAACCTCTGCCAATCCATCACCCCTACTAATTAATCCAAAATCTTTAGCAACCAGAGGAACTACTCGTTGGTTATCAAATACAACTCTCAAAAATATTGGGTGCTCATTTGCCAAGCCCATTCGGCCCAAACAGAGCATGCCAAAACCAGTTGTAATCAATGAAAGCTCGTCGTAGTAAATATTGGGTGAAGATGTGTGTCAGAGTTTGAGCTGGAATAATGTGTTTGGTTTTGATGATCTATATAGCAACTTGTTCTCATATGTAGTGTGCAATTAGTCTCATATATTTAGAGTGGAAGCCTGGAATAATGTGTCTGGTTCTTTCATATATTTAGATTAAGCCTTGGTAGAAGACCGAGAGGTGATGAGAAAATAGACAAATCGTTACCTTAAATACAATTTATTAATCATTTAATGTGTTTGTTTTAAATCATCTCCATCTAAGCCAAATTGTGTTTCCCTTACTTTAATTTGGTATTTTAGAACAACTTCCATGTACATTCTGTATTTTCCTATCAAAAGGAAAATTATGTTATAGAAATAGTTTTACTTCAACGTATACCCTTATAAAGATTTTTTTTTTAGAAGAAAATATAGAAAAATGTAACTTTTTCTCTATATTTATGGATGAAAATAGTATTTTCTATATTTTTCCTTTAAAATAAAGAAATTCTTTATAAAATTAAACATAGGAGCAAATCTACATAGTTTCTCTATTTTAATTTAAAAAACGCAGAGATGAATATATAGTGGGTTGAAAATGATTTGATGGGTCATCATAATAATCTAATAAGTTAACTTTACTAGGCATATGGACAATGAAACAAAGAAAATTACAGAATCCTTTCAGCATTACTATTAGAGACACTAAATACCACCTTTATTTAAGCAAATTGTTAAGCTATCCCTAAGCATTATTTGAAAAGTGATTTAGCACATGTCATTTTTACAATTAATTGCACTAAAAATGTAACATAATATAATATAAATGATGACATGGCTTATGGTTAAATGTGATATGTACAATACATTTAATGTTTATTTCTATTTTTGATAAGCTCTTTAGAATATGGTAATAACACATATATTATCATTAAAATAAATTTATTGAAATATGACATTAAAATATAATAAAAATATTAAGTATTTTACAAATTTTAAAATATTATTTAAGCCTATTTTATAATCATACAATTTTTATTATTAAAAATATTTCAAAATTTTATAATTTTTTTTTAAAACATAATTTTTTATTCATAATACAATTTTTTCTTTTTGATTTCTACAAATTTTAGAAATGTGTTTCGTTTTACTTTTTTGATAATTATACAATTTTGTATAATTATTTTCATTTTATACAAGCTGATTTAATAGATTTTACCAAGAAATAAATGAAAATCTATCTAAGATCATATATAATTTCAAATAAATCAAAATATTTATTTTTCTTTTAATTAAATTAATATTTATATTAAATATTAGTAGAAAACAATAAAATCTAAAAAATACTAATAAAAATTATTTTAAATATAATTTAAATTTTAAAAAAAATTATCGCTGCACATTGGATAGAAAAACAAGTAATTAAAACATGAAATAAGTAACTTTTTCAGTTCAAAAAATGTTAACTTTTTATTTGTAGCACAACACAAGTAACCCATAAAAACTATTAAATGCAACAAAATAGCTGTTGTCCACAACCTGTACAGTGTAAACCTAACACTGCCAAACCTGACAAATCCCATCACCAAACTAGGTTCCAACTTCACTCAAGTACAAGAACATAAAATCCTAAAACAATTTACAACTTTTTTCCACCGAAGGATACTTGTATTTACAGCTATCTACAATGAATGCACCTTAAAAAATCATTATTAGCAATTGTAGTAAGATAAAAGTTTTATTTTAGCCACCAGGAACAGCAACAAGACAACCTCCAGTTCCAGTACAATGAGATATTGTGGGGCACATATTAATAAGGATTCGACTGACTAAATTTAAACTATATATCTCTTTTAAGAAATCTATGATTAATAAAGTACCAAACTGTAAATAACAATATTCTTGAAAGCATTACTCCGTAAAGTATCATCATCTTCTTCAATCTCAAAGCCATTACTCTGTGCAAAAACAAACCCCAAAGTCCAACACTTTCACATCTATGGAGCTATCCCAAGTCTTGGTTCGAAGCAAAACCCAGTAAAGAGCTGAAGAGGGAACTTCTTCGAGACAGGACACTTCTGAGACCACTTCCAACACTTTAGCTTCATGTCGAAAGTCAAAAGCGCGGGAGATCCATAGCTTTGAATGTAAACCATATCATCACTGCCACTACTCGCGAAAACATCGTCTAACTCACCAAAGCCTTGGAAGAATCTCTGAGGCATTCTCGCCACTTCTTGCCACTCTTTCCCTCCTCCTTTCAGAACCCAAACACCAATTCCTTTGATGATGTCTGGTCTATCATGTTTCCCTATTCCTCCAACGACCACAAGCTTCTCCTTGAGGTTCATCAATCTCCCACAGGTTAAAGAACAAGGCAATGTGATAAAACTACTCATCAAGATTCCTCTAGATGATGACATGGACGATAAGTTCAAAGCAACCAAGCCGTGGCGATGATCAGACCCTCCCGTGGAGTAAATCAAGAAGTATAGAACATTGTCGCAGATCACACTTTCATCTCCTCCTCTCCATCCGGTTAAGACATCGGTTAAACATGTTGTCCAAGTCATTGTTTCAGAGCTGTAGAGATGAATAGATAGCTCCCACTGGGAGAAGTTTCCCGGAACTTGTTTCGACTTCACTATAGAAACAGAGTAACTCTGTTTTGCTCTGTTTACAGAGTTAGACAATGCTGTGTAATCTGTTGATCTGTGACTAGGCGGTTCGGTAAGCGTCCTCCACTGTTTGGTGATTGGATTAGAGACATAGATCTTGTTTCTACAGTCATTATCCATGAAACAAACCAATCCACAAGAGGAAGCAACAAACCAACTCGAAGTCACGATGCAAGGGAGATCAAAGCTGTACCATTTCCTGATAACCGGGTCATAAGCATAACCGGATGGATCATCGTTGCTAGTGAACATGAAGTACCAAGGACTCTGAGGAACAGAGTTGTTGGAGAAGTTACATAAGAATCTTCGAGAAGACACAATCTTGTTCCATCTTTTGCAGACGGTACCAGCTCTGAAGATGCTTGCAATGGGGAGAAAGGATAGAATTCTTTCTAATAAATCGTTGGGGAGAAGAGAATCCATCGAAAAGGTTTGGACTTTGGTCTCATCATCATCGCTCTGCTCAGAGTATGATTCAGCTTCAGGAACGTATGTGATGTAGTTGTAAGGATAAGTGGTCCAAGACGTTTCTGCTTCCATCCTCAAAGCTACTGAAAGAACAATACATATAATTAGTAAATTTACAACCTTTTAACACATCAAACATTGAAAAACCATAACTATCCATTAGGAGAAGAACATTAAATAAATAACAAAAGATATGATCCAAGCTTGCAGTCTCCACAAAAGGAACAACATAGATTCAATACACAACACACAGCCTCTTCAAGTCAGATTCATTACACAATACAGAGCTTCATCAAGTCAGATTCATTACATAACACAGAGCCTCTTCAAAGCAGATTCATTACACAACACAAAGCCTCTTCAAGTCAGATTTGGTAAGAGAAAACAACAAAAATGAATCAAGACATGACGTTTTGAACCTGATTTGCTTTATGAGACATGCATAGCAAAATCTAAAAGAGAGAAAGCTTGTGGCATCCTTTCAACGTCAAGGTTGTAACTTTGAGGATAATTAACACCACGATTAGATATTAGGTAGAACGTTGGTTCAGGCATGTAAAATTAGGCTAAACGTTTACATCTATCGAACATCTGGTAATAGCATACACTCATTAAATACCAAAAACACATCATCAATCAAAGATTACGAACACAGAACAGATCAATGAACCATTCAAACTTTTTTTTTTTAAAAAAAAGCAGAAAGTGAGAGTGAGATCAAACAGAAACCAATCTCGATTCACTCACTACACACCTTAGATGGGGGGAGCTAGTGGGTCTAGAATACTCGAGATTCAAAACCGATAAATGCCGGTCTTGTGGATATTGATTGTTGAAGCAGACGCAAAAGATGAGGTTTTTTCCTGAGAATAGAAGATGGAAATGAAATGGGTCTGTCGGGAATTCGGATTTGTCGTGTAAGAAAGATGAAATGGGTTCATCAGTGAGACAAGGACAAGAGCTGGAGATTCAGAAAAAAAAATTGGTTTAATAGACAGAAGACGAGACGTTTTGGGTTTGATTATAAATATGAATGAAACGGACAATGAGATGAAGGATGGCAAAAGAAAA
>CAJHQQ010001863.1:0-79844 GCA_905132885.1 Moricandia moricandioides
AACAAGGTAAATTGGAGTCACTTTGGTTAAAAGTTGGATAACTTCTTCATCATAACTCCTATGATCTTGATTCAACTTCAGGGTGATTCTACACTGATTTATGAGTCCAAATAAAGCTTCTTACAGTCGTGATTCATTCTGGTTTTATTAGTATCAAGATAGAAATTGCCAAATCTCCAAACAGGGCAAACTGGAATTCACTTCGGTTAAAAGTGGGATAACTTCTTCATCATAACTCATATGATCTTGATTTCAAATTCAGGGGTGGATTCTAAACTGATTTATGAGTCCCAAATCAATCTTACCTTTACATTCGTGATTCATTTCTGGTTTTATTTGTATCAAAGAATAAATTGCCAAATCTTCCAAACAGGAACAAACTGGATCACTTCGGTTAAAAACTGGGATAACTTCTTCATCATAACTCCTATGATCTTGATTAAACTTCAGCGTGATCTAAACTGATTAATGAGTCCAAATCAAGCTTCTTACATCATGATTTCATTCTGGTTTTATTAGTATCAAGAATAAATTGCCAAATCTCCAAACAGGGCAAACTAGAATCACTCGGTAAAAAGTGCGATAACTTCTTCATCATAACTCCAATGATATTGATTCAACTTCAGGATGATTCTACACTGATTTATGAGTCCAAATCAAGCTTCTTACGTCTTGATTCATTCTGGTTTGATTAGAACCAAGAAGAAATTGCCAAATCTTCAAACAAGGTAAATTGGAGTCACTTCGGTTAAAAGTGGGATAACTTCTTCATCATAACTCCTATGATCTTGATTCAACTTCAGGGTGATTATCCAGTTATTTATGAGTCCAAATCAAGATTCTTACATCTTGATTCATTATGGTTTGATTAGAAACAAGAAGAAATTGCAAACTCTCGAAACACGGCAAACTGGAATCACTTCGGTTAAAAGTGGGATAACTTCTTCATCATAACTCCTTTGATATTGATTCAACTTCAGGATGATTCTACACTGATTTATGAGTCCAAATCAAGCTTCTTACATCTTGATTCATCCTGGTTTGCTTAGAATCAAGAAGAAATTGCCAAATCTCCAAATAAGGTAAATTGGAGTCACTTCGGTTAAAAGTGGGATAACTTCTTCATCATAACTCCTTTGATCTTGATTCAACTTTAGGGTGATTCTAAACTTATTTATGAGTCCAAATAAAGCTTCTTACATCATGATTCGTTCTGGTTTTATTAGTATCAAGAAGAAATTGCCAAACTCTCCAAAACATGGCAAACTGGAATCACTTCGGTTAAAAGTGGGATAACTTCTTCATCATAACTCCTATGATCTTGATTCAAATTCAGGGTGATTATAAACTGATTTATGAGTCCAAATCAATCTTCTTGCATCGTGATTCATTCTGGTTTTATTTGTATCAAGAATGAAATTGCCAATCTCCAAACAGGACAAACTGGAATTACTTCGGTTAAAAGTGAGATAACTTCTTCATCATAACTCCTATGATCTTGATTCAAACTTCAGCGTGATGTCTAAAACTGATTAATGAGTACAAATCAAGCTTCTTACATCGTGATTCATTCTGCATTTTATTTGTATCAAGAATAAATTGCCAAAATCTCCAACCAGGGTAAACTGGATTCACCTTTCGGTTAAAAGTGGGATAACTTCTTCATCATAACTCCTATGATAATTGATTCAACTTCAGGGTGATTATCCCACTTATTTATGAGTCCAAATCAAGATTCTTACATCTTGATTCATTATGGTTTGATTAGAATCAAGGAAGAAATGCAAACGCTCTCCAAACAGAGCAAACTGGAATCACTTCGATTAAAAGTGGGATAAACTTCTTCATCATAACTCCTTTGATATTAATTCAACTTCAGGATGATTCTACACTGATTTATTGAGTCCAAATCAAGCTATCTTACATTTGATTCATTCTGGTTTGCTTAGAATCAAAAAATAAAATTGCAAAATCTCCAAATAAGGGTAAATTGGAGTCACTTTTGGTTAAAAGTGGGGATAACTTCTTCATCATAACTCCTATGATCTTGATTCAACTTTAGGATGATTCTAAAATTATTTATGATTCCAAATCAACATTCTTACATCATGATTCGTTCTGGTTTTATTAGTAATCAAAGAAGAATTGCCATCTCTCCAAACATGGCAAACTGGAATCACTTCGATTAAAAGTGGCGATAACTTCTTCTCATAATTCCTATGATCTTGATTCAATTTCAGGGTGATTATAAACTGATTTTATGAGTCCAAATCAAATCTTCTTATATCGTGATTCATTCTGGTTTTATTTGTAATGCAAGAATAAATTGCAAAATCGTCCAAAGAGGACAAATTGGAATTACTTCGGTTAAAAGTGGGATAACTTCTTCATCATAACTCCTATGATCTTGATTAAACTTCAGCGTGATTCCTAAACTGATAAATGAGTCCAAATCAAGCTTCTTACATCGTGATTCATTCTGATTTTATTAGTATCAGAATAAATTGCCAAATCTCCAAACAGTGTAAACTGGATTCACTTCGGTTAAAAGTGGGACAACTTCTTTATTTATAACTCCTATGATATTGATTCAACTTCAGGGTGATTATCCACTTATTTATGAGCCCAAATCAAGATTCTTACATCTTGCTTCATTATGGTTTGATTAGAATCAGGAAGAAATTGCAAACTCTCCAAACAGGGAAAACTGGAATCACTTCGGTTAAAAGTGGGATAACTTCTTCATCATAACTCCTTTGATATTGATTCAACTTCAGGATGATTCTACACTGATTTATGAGTCCAAATCAAGCTTCTTACATTTTGATTCATTCTGGTTTGCTTAAAATCAAAAATAAATTGCCAAATCTCCAAATAAGGTAAATTGTAGTCACTTCGGTTAAAAGTGGGATAACTTCTTCATCATAACTCCTATGATCTTGATTCAACTTTAGGGTGATTCTAAAATTATTTATGAGTCCAAATCAAGCTTCTTACATCATGATTCGTTCTGTTTTTATTAGTATCAAGAAGAAATTGCCAACTCTCCAAACATGGCAAACTGGAATCACTTCGGTTAAAAGTGGGATAACTTCTTCATCATAACTCCTATGATCTTGATTCAAATTCAGGGTGATTCAAAACTGATTTATGAGTCCAAATCAGTCTTCTTACATCGTGATTCATTCTGGTTTTATTTGTATCAAGAATAAATTGCCAAATCTCCAAACAGGACTAACTGGAATTACTTCGGTTAAAAGTGGGATAACTTCTTCATCATAACTCCTATGATCTTGATTAAACTTCAGCATGATTCTAAACTGATTAATGAGTCCAAATCAAGCTTCTTACATCTTGATTCATTCTGGTTTGATTCGAACCATGAAGAAATTGTCAAATCTACAAACAAGGTAAATTAGAGTCACTTCGGTTAAAAGTGGGATAACTTCTTCATCATAACTCCTATGATATTGATTCAACTTCAGGGTGATTTACACTGATTTATGAGTTCATCTCAAGCTTCTTACATCGTGATTCATTCTGGTTTGATTTGAATCAAGAAGAAATTGCCAATATCCAAACATGGTAAATTGCAATCACTTCGGTTAAAAGTGGGATAACTTCTTCATCATAAGTCCAATGATATTGATTCAACTTCAGGATGATTCTGCACTGATTTATGAGTCCAAATCAAGCTTTTTACATCGTGATTCATTCTGGTTTGATTAGAATCAAGAAGAAATTTCCACATCTCCAAACAAGGTAAATTGGGAGTCACTTAGGTTAAAAGTGGGATAACTTCTTGATCATAACTCCTATGATCTTGATTCAACTTCAGGGTGATTCTAAACTTATTTATGAGTCCAAATCAAGCTTCTTACATCATGATTCTTTCTGGTTTTTATTAGTATCAAGAAGAAATTGCCCAACTCTCCAAACATGGCAAACTGGAATCAGTTCGGTAAAAAAGTGCGATAACTTCTCCATCATAACTCCATGATATTGATTCAACTTCAGGATGATTTTGCACTGATTTATGAGTCCAAATCAAGCTTCTTACATCGTAATTCATTCTGGTTTGATTAGAATCGAGAAAGAAATTGCCAAATCTCCAAACAAGATAAATTGGAGTCACTTCGGTTAAAAGTGGGATAACTTCTTCATCATAACTCTTATGATCTTGATTCAAACTTCAGGGTGATTCTAAACTTATTAATGAGTCCAAATAAAGCTTCTTACATCGTGATTCGTTCTGGTTTTATTAGTATCAAGAAGAAATTGCAGAATTTCCAAACAGGGCAAACTGGAATCATTTCGTTTAAAAATGGGATAACTTCTTCATCATAACTCCTATGATCTTGATTCAAATTCAGGGGTGATTCAAAACTGATTTATGAGTCCAAATCAGTCTTCTTACATCGTGATTCATTCTGGTTTTATTTGTATCAAGAATAAATTGCCAAATCTCCAAACAGGACAAACTGGAATTACTTCGGTTAAAAGTGGGATAACTTCTTCATCATAACTCCTATGATCTTGATTAAACTTCAGCGTGATTCTAAACTGATTAATGAGTCCAAATCAAGCTTCTTACATCGTGATTCATTCTGGTTTTATTAGTATCAAGAATAAATTGCCAAATCTCCAAACAGGGCAAACTGGAATCAGTTCGGTAAAAAGTGCGATAACTTCTCCATCATAACTCCAATGATATTGATTCAACTTCAGGATGATTCTGCACTGATTTATGAGTCCAAATCAAGCTTCTTACATCGTGATTCATTCTGGTTTGATTAGAATCAAGAAGAAATTACCAAATCTCCAAACAAGATAAATTGGAGTCACTTCGGTTAAAGGGGGATAACTTCTTCATCATAACTCTTATGATCTTGATTCAACTTCAGGGTGATTCTAAACTTATTAATGAGTCCAAATAAAGCTTCTTACATCGTGATTCGTTCTGGTTTTATTAGTATCAAGAAGAAATTGCAGACTCTCCAAACAGGGCAAACTGGAATCATTTCGTTTAAAAATGGGATAACTTCTTCATCATAACTCCTATGATCTTGATTCAAATTCAGGGTGATTCTAAACTGATTTATGAGTCCAAATAAATCTTCTTACATTGTTATTCATTCTGGTTTTATTTGTATCAAGAATAAATTGCCAAATCTCCAAACAAGACAAACTGGAATCACTTCGGTTAAAAGTGGGATAACTTCTTCATCATAACTCCTATGATCTTGATTCAAATTCAGGGTGATTCTAAACTGATTTATGAGTCCAAATCAAGCTTCTTACATCGTGATTCATTCTGGTTTTATTAGTATCAAGAATAAATTGCCAAATCTCCAAACAGGATAAACTGGATTCACTTCGGTTAAAAGTGGGATAACTTCTTCATCATAACTCCTATGATATTGATTCAACTTCAGGGTGATTATCCACTTATTTATGAGTCCAAATCAAGATTATTACATCTTGATTCATTATGGTTTGATTAGAATCAAGAAGAAATTGCAAACTCTCCAAACAGGGAAAACTGGAATCACTTCGGTTAAAAGTGGGATAACTTCTTCATCATAACTCCTTTGATATTGATTCAACTTCAGGATGATTCTACACTGATTTATGAGTCCAAATCAAGCTTCTTACATTTTGATTCATTCTGGTTTGCTTAGAATCAAAAATAAATTGCCAAATCTCCAAATAAGGTAAATTGGAGTCACTTCGGTTTAAAGTGGGATAACTTCTTCATCATAACTCCTATGATCTTTATTCAACTTTAGGGTGATTCTAAAATTATTTATGAGTCCAAATCAAGCTTCTTACATCATGATTCGTTCTGGTTTTATTAGTATCAAGAAGAAATTGCCAACTCTCCAAACATGGCAAACTGGAATCACTTCGGTTAAAAGTGGGATAACTTCTTCATCATACCACCTATGATCTTGATTCAAATTCAGGGTGATTCAAAACTGATTATGATTCCAAATCAGTCTTCTTACATCGTGATTCATTCTGGTTTTATTTGTATCAAGAATAAATTGCCAAATCTCCAAACAGGACAAACTGGAATTACTTCGGTTAAAAGTGGGATAACTTCTTCATCATAACTCCTTTGATATTGATTCAACTTCAGGATGATTCTACACAGATTTATGAGTAAAAATCAAGCTTCTTACATCTTGATTCATTCTGGTTTGATTGTAATCAATAAGAAGTTGCCAAATCTCCAAATAAGGTAAATTGGAGTCACTTCGGTTAGAAGTGGGATAACTTCTTCATCATAACTCATATGATCTTGATTCAAATTCAGGGTGATTCTAAACTTATTTTTGAGTCCAAATCAAGCTTCTTACATCTTGATTCATTCTGGTTTGATTATAACCAAGAAGTAATTGCCAAATCTCAAAACAAGGTAAATTGGAGTCACTTCGGTTAAAAGTCGGATAACGTCTTCATCATAACTCATATGATCTTGATTCAACTTCAGGGTGATTTACACTGATTTATGAGTACAAATCAAGCTTCTTACATCGTTATTCATTCTGGTTTGATTTGAATCAAGAAGAAATTGCCAAATCTCCAAACAGGGTAAACTGGAATCACTTCGGTTAAAAGTGGGATAACTTCTTCATCATAACTCCTATGATCTTGATTCAACTTCAGGGTGATTCTACACTGATTTATGAGTCCAAATCAAGATTCTTACATGGTGATTCATTATATTTTAATTAGTATCAAGAAGAAATTGCCAACTCTCCAAACAAGGTAAACTGGAATCACTTCGGTTAAAAGTCGGATAACTTCTTCATCATAATTCATATGATCTTGATTCAACTTCAGGGTGATTTACACTGATTTATGAGTACAAATCAAGCTTCTTACATCGTTATTCATTCTGGTTTTATTTGTATCAAGAAGAAATTACCAAATCTCCAAACAGGGTAAACTGGAGTCACTTCGGTTAAAAGTGGGATAACTTCTTCATCATAACTCCTATGATCTTGATTCAACTTCAGGGTGATTCTACACTGATTTATGAGTCCAAATCAAGCTTCATACATCGTGATTCATTCTATTTTAATTAGTATCAAGAAGAAATTGCCAACTCTCCAAACAAGGCAAACTGGAATCACTTCGGTTAAAAGTGGGATAACTTCTTCATCATAACTCCTATGATCTTGATTAAACTTCAGCGTGATTCTAAACTGATTAATGATTCCAAATCAAGCTTCTTACATCGTGATTCATTCTGGTTTTATTAGTATCAAGAATAAACTGCCAAATCTCCAAACAGGGCAAACTGGAATCACTTCGGTAAAAACTGCGATAACTTCTCATCATAAGTCCAATGATATTGATTCAACTTCAGGATGATTCTGCACTGATTTATGAGTCCAAATCAAGCTTCTTACATCTTGATTCATTCTGGTTTGCTTAGAATCAAGAAGAAATTGCCAAATCTCCAAATAAAGTAAATTGGAGTCACTTCGGTTAAAAGTGGGATAACTTCTTCATCATAACTCCTTTGATCTTGATTCAACTTCAGGATGATTCTACACTGATTTATGAGTCCAAATCAAGCTTCTTACATCTTGATTCATCCTGGTTTTCTTAGAATCAAGAAGAAATTGCCAAATCTCCAAATAAGGTAAATTGGAGTCACTTCGGTTAAAAGTGGGATAACTTCTTCATCATAACTCCTTTGATCTTGATTCAACCTTAGGGTGATTCTAAACTTATTTATGAGTCCAAATCAGGATTCTTACATCATGATTCGTTCTGGTTTTATTAGTATCAAGAAGAAATTGCCAACTCTCCAAACATGGCAAACTGGAATCACTTCGGTTAAAAGTGGGATAACTTCTTCATCATAACTCCTATGATCTTGATTCAAATTCAGGGTGATTATAAACTGATTTATGAGTCCAAATCAATCTTCTTACATCTTGATTCATTCTTATTTTATTTGTATCAAGAATAAACTGCCAAATCTCCAAAAAGGACAAACTGGAATTACTTCGGTTAAAAGTGGGATAACTTCTTCAACATAACTCCTATGATCTTGATTAAACTTCAGCGTGATTCTAAACTGATTAATTAGTCCAAATCAAGCTTCTTACATCGTGATTCATTCTGATTTTATTATTATCAAGAATAAATTGCCAAATCTTCAAAAAGGGTAAACTGGATTCACTTCGGTTAAAAGTGAGATAACTTCTTCATCATAACTCCTATGATATTGATTCAACATCAGGGTGATTATCCACTTATTTATGAGTCCAAATCAAGATTCTTACATCTTGATTCATTATGGTTTGATTAAAATCAAGAAGAAATTGCAAACTCTCCAAACAGGGCAAACTGGAATCACTTCGGTTAAAAGTGGGATAACTTCTTCATCATAACTCCTATGATCTTGATTCAAATTCAGGGTGATTATAAACTGATTTATGAGTCCAAATCAATCTTCTTACATCATGATTCATTCTTGTTTTATTTGTATCAAGAATAAATTGCCAAATCTCCAAACAGGACAAACTGGAATTACTTCGGTTAAAAGTGGGATAACTTCTTCATCATAACTCCTTTGATATTGATTCAACTTCAGGATGATTCTACACAGATTTATGAGTCCAAATCAAGCTTCTTACATCTTTATTCATTCTGGTTTGATTGGAATCAATAAGAAGTTGCCAAATCTCCAAATAAGGTAAATTGGAGTCACTTCGGTTAGAAGTGGGATAACTTCTTCATCATAACTCATATGATCTTGATTCAACTTCAGGGTGATTCTAAACTTATTTTTGAGTCCAAATCAAGCTTCTTACATCTTGATTCATTCTGGTTTGATTATAACCAAGAAGTAATTGCCAAATCTCAAAACAAGGTAAATTGGAGTCACTTCGGTTAAAAGTCGGATAACTTCTTCATCATAACTCATATGATCTTGATTCAACTTCAGGGTGATTTACACTGATTTATGAGTACAAATCAAGCTTCTTACATCGTTATTCATTCTGGTTTGATTTGAATCAAGAAGAAATTGCCAAATCTCCAAACAGGGTAAACTGGAATCACTTCGGTTAAAAGTGGGATAACTTCTTCATCATAACTCCTATGATCTTGATTCAACTTCAGGGTGATTCTACACTGATTTATGAGTCCAAATCAAGATTCTTACATCGTGATTCATTCTGGTTTTATTTGTATCAAGAAGAAATTACCAAATCTCCAAACAGGGTAAACTGGAGTCACTTCGGTTAAAAGTGGGATAACTTCTTCATCATAACTCCTATGATCTTGATTCAACTTCAGGGTGATTCTACACTGATTTATGAGTCCAAATCAAGCTTCATACATCGTGATTCATTCTATTTTAATTAGTATCAAGAAGAAATTGCCAACTCTCCAAACAAGGCAAACTGGAATCACTTCGGTTAAAAGTGGGATAACTTCTTCATCATAACTCCTATGATCTTGATTAAACTTCAGCGTGATTCTAAACTGATTAATGATTCCAAATCAAGCTTCTTACATCGTGATTCATTCTGGTTTTATTAGTATCAAGAATAAACTGTCAAATCTCCAAACAGGGCAAACTGGAATCACTTTGGTAAAAACTGCGATAACTTCTCATCATAAGTCCAATGATATTGATTCAACTTCAGGATGATTCTGCACTGATTTATGAGTCCAAATCAAGCTTCTTACATCGTGATTCATTCTGGTTTGATTAGAATCAAGAAGAAATTGCCAAATCTCAAAACAAGGTAAATTGGAGTCACTTCGGTTAAAAGTGGGATAACTTCTTCATCATAACTCCTATGATCTTGATTCAACTTCAGGGTGATTCTAAACTTATTTATGAGTCCAAATCAAGCTTCTTACAGCGTGATTCATTTTGGTTTTATTAGTATCAAGAAGAAATTGCCAACTCTCCAAACATGGCAAACTGGATTCACTTCGGTTAAAAGTGGGATAACTTCTTCATCATAACTCATATGATCTTGATTCAAATTCAGGGTGATTCTAAACTGATTTATGAGTCCAAATCAATCTTCTTACATCGTGATTCATTCTTGTTTTATTTGTATCAAGAATAAATTGCCAAATCTCCAAACAGGACAAACTGGAATTACTTCGGTTAAAAGTGGGATAACTTCTTCATCATAACTCCTTTAATATTGATTCAACTTCAGGATGATTCTACACTGATTTATGAGTCCAAATCAAGATTCTTACATCTTGATTCATTCTGGTTTTCTTAGAATCAAGAAGAAATTGCCAAATCTCCAAATAAGGTAAATTGGAGTCACTTCGGTTAAAAGTGGGATAACTTCTTCATCATAACTCCTTTGATCTTGATTCAACTTCAGGATGATTCTACACTGATTTATGAGTCCAAATCAAGCTTCTTACATCTTGATTCATCCTGGTTTGCTTAGAATCAAGAAGAAATTGCCAAATCTCCAAATAAGTTAAATTGGAGTCACTTCGGTTAAAAGTGGGATAACTTCTTCATCATAACTCCTTTGATCTTGATTCAACTTTAGGGTGATTCTAAACTTATTTATGAGTCCAAATCAAGCTTCTTACATCATGATTCGTTCTGGTTTTATTAGTATCAAGAAGAAATTGCCAACTCTCCAAACATGGCAAACTGGAATCACTTCGGTTAAAAGTGGGATAACTTCTTCATCATAACTCCTATGATCTTGATTCAAATTCAGGGTGATTATAAACTGATTTATGAGTCCAAATTAATCTTCTTACATCGTGATTCATTCTTGTTTTATTGGTATCAAGAATAAATTGCCAAATCTCCAAACAGGACAAACTGGAATTACTTTAGTTAAAAGTGGGATAACTTCTTCATCATAACTCCTATGATCTTGATTAAACTTCAGCGTGATTCTAAACTGATTAATGAGTCCAAATCAAGCTTCTTACATCGTGATTCATTCTGATTTTATTAGTATCAAGAATAAATTGCCAAATCTCCAAAAAGGGTAAACTGGATTCACTTCGGTTAAAAGTGGGATAACTTCTTCATCATAACTCCTATGATATTGATTCAACTTCAGGGTGATTATCCACTTATTTATGAGTCCAAATCAAGATTCTTACATCTTGATTCATTATGGTTTGATTAGAATCAAGAAGAAATTGAAAACTCTCCAAACAGGGCAAACTGGAATCACTTCGGTTAAAAGTGGGATAACTTCTTCATCATAACTCCTATGATCTTGATTCAAATTCAGGGTGATTATAAACTGATTTATGAGTCCAAATCAATCTTCTTACATCGTGATTCATTCTTGTTTTATTTGTATCAAGAATAAATTGCCAAATCTCCAAACAGGACAAACTGGAATTACTTCGGTTAAAAGTGGGATAACTTCTTCATCATAACTCCTATGATCTTGATTAAACTTCAGCATGATTCTAAACTGATTAATGAGTCCAAATCAAGCTTCTTACATCGTGATTCATTCTGATTTTATTAGTATCAAGAATAAATTGCCAAATCTCCAAAAAGGGTAAACTGGATTCACTTCGGTTAAAAGTGGGATAACTTCTTCATCATAACTCCTATGATATTGATTCAACTTCAGGGTGATTATCCACTTATTTATGAGTCCAAATCAAGATTCTTACATCTTGATTCATTATGGTTTGATTAGAATCAAGAAGAAATTGCAAACTCTCCAAACAGGGCAAACTGGAATCACTTCGGTTAAAAGTGGGATAACTTCTTCATCATAACTCCTTTGATATTGATTCAACTTCAGGATGATTCTACACTGATTTGAGTCCAAATCAAGCTTCTTACATTTTGATTCATTCTGGTTTGCTTAGAATCAAAAATAAATTGCCAAATCTCCAAATAAGGTAAATTGGAGTCACTTCGGTTAAAAGTGGGATAACTTCTTCATCATAACTCCTATGATCTTGATTGAACTTTAGGATGATTCTAAAATTATTTATGAGTCCAAATCAAGCTTCTTACATCATGATTCGTTCTGGTTTTATTAGTATCAAGAAGAAATTGCCAACTCTCCAAACATGGCAAACTGGAATCACTTCGGTTAAAAGTGGGATAACTTCTTCATCATAATTCCTATGATCTTGATTCAATTTCAGGGTGATTATAAACTGATTTATGAGTCCAAATCAATCTTCTTATATCGTGATTCATTCTGGTTTTATTTGTATCAAGAATAAATTGCCAAATCTCCAAACAGGACAAACTGGAATTACTTCGGTTAAAAGTGGGATAACTTCTTCATCATAACTCCTATGATCTTGATTAAACTTCAGCGTGATTCTAAACTGATTAATGAGTCCAAATCAAGCTTCTTACATCGTGATTCATTCTGATTTTATTAGTATCAAGAATAAATTGCCAAATCTCCAAACAGGATAAAATGGATTCACTTCGGTTAAAAGTGGGATAACTTCTTCATCATAACTCCTATGATATTGATTCAACTTCAGGGTGATTATCCACTTATTTATGAGTCCAAATCAAGATTCTTACATCTTGATTCATTATGGTTTGATTAGAATCAAGAAGAAATTGCAAACTCTCCAAACAGGGAAAACTAGAATCACTTCGGTTAAAAGTGGGATAACTTCTTCATCATAACTCCTTTGATATTGATTCAACTTCAGGATGATTCTACACTGATTTATGAGTCCAAATCAAGCTTCTTACATTTTGATTCATTCTGGTTTGCTTAGAATCAAAAATAAATTGCCAAATCTCCAAATAAGGTAAATTGGAGTCACTTCGGTTAAAAGTGGGATAACTTCTTCATCATAACTCCTATGATCTTTATTCAACTATAGGGTGATTCTAAAATTATTTATGAGTCCAAATCAAGCTTCTTACATCATGATTCGTTCTGGTTTTATTAGTATCAAGAAGAAATTGCCAACTCTCCAAACATGGCAAACTCGAATCACTTCGGTTAAAAGTGGGATAACTTCTTCATCATAACTCCTATGATCTTGATTCAAATTCAGGGTGATTCAAAACTGATTTATGAGTCCAAATCAGTCTTCTTACATCGTGATTCATTCTGGTTTTATTTGTATCAAGAATAAATTGCCAAATCTCCAAACAGGACAAACTGGAATTACTTCGGTTAAAAGTGGGATAACTTCTTCATCATAACTCCTATGATCTTGATTAAACTTCAGCGTGATTCTAAACTGATTAATGAGTCCAAATCAAGCTTCTTACATCGTGATTCATTCTGGTTTTATTAGTATCAAGAATAAATTGCCAAATCTCCAAACAGGGCAAACTGGAATCAGTTCGGTAAAAAGTGCGATAACTTCTTCATCATAACTCCAATGATATTGATTCAACTTCAGGATGATTCTGCACTGATTTATGAGTCCAAATCAAGCTTCTTACATCGTGATTCATTCTGGTTTGATTAGAATCAAGAAGAAATTGCCAAATCTCCAAACAAGGTAAATTGGAGTCACTTCGGTTAAAAGTGGGATAACTTCTTCATCATAACTCTTATGATCTTGATTCAACTTCAGGGTGATTCTAAACTTATTAATGAGTCCAAATAAAGCTTCTTACATCGTGATTCGTTCTGGTTTTTTTAGTATCAAGAAGAAATTGCAGACTCTCCAAACAGGGCAAACTGGAATCACTTCGGTTAAAAATGGGATAACTTCTTCATCATAACTCCTATGATCTTGATTCAAATTCAGGGTGATTCTAAACTGATTTATGAGTCCAAATAAATCTTCTTACATTGTTATTCATTCTGGTTTTATTTGTATCAAGAATAAATTGCCAAATCTCCAAACAGGACAAACTGGAATCACTTCGGTTAAAAGTGGGATAACTTCTTCATCATAACTCCTATGATCTTGATTCAAATTCAGGGTGATTCTAAACTGATTTATGAGTCCAAATCAAGCTTCTTACATCGTGATTCATTCTGGTTTTATTAGTATCAAGAATAAATTGCCAAATCTCCAAACAGGGCAAACTGGAATCACTTCGGTAAAAAGTGCGATAACTTCTTCATCATAAGTCCAATGATATTGATTCAACTTCAGGATGATTCTGCACTGATTTATGAGTCCAAATCAAGCTTCTTACATCGTGATTCATTCTGGTTTGATTAGAATCTAGAAGAAATAGCCAAATCTCCAAAAAGGTAAATTGGAGTCACTTCGGTTAAAAGTGGAATAACATCTTCAGCATAACTCCTATGATCTTGATTCAACTTCAGGGTGATTCTACACTGATTAATGAGTCCAAATCAAGCTTCTTACATCGTGATTCAATCTGGTTTTATTTGTATCAAGAATAAATTGTCCAATCTCCAAAAGGGCAAACTGGAATCACTTCGGTTAAAAGTGGGATAACTTCTTCATCATAACTCCTATGATCTTGATTAAACTTCAGCGTGATTCTACACGGATTTATGAGTCCAAATCAGGCTTCTTACATCGTGATTCATTCTGGTTTTATTAGTATCAAGAATAAATTGCCAACTCTCCAAACAAGGCAAACTGGAATCATTTCGGTTAAAAGTGGGATAACTTCTTCATCTTAACTCATATGATCTTTATTCAAATTCAGGGTGATTATTAACTGATTTATGAGTCCAAATCAATCTTCTTACATCGTGATTCATTCTGGTTTTATTTGTATCAAGAATAAATTGCCAAATCTCCAAACAGGAAAAACTGGAATCACTTCGGTTAAAAGTGGATAACTTCTTCATCATAACTCCTATGATCTTGATTGAACTTCAGCGTGATTCTAAACTGATTAATGAGTCCAAATCAAGCTTCTTACATCTTGATTCGTTATGGTTTGATTAGAATCAAGAAGAAATTGCAAACTCTCCAAACAGGGCAAACTGGAATTACTTCGGTTAAAAGTGGGATAACTTCTTCATCAAAACTCCTATAATCTTGATTCAAATTCAGGGTGATTCAAAACTGATTTATGAGTCCAAATCATTCTTCTTACATCGTGATTCATTCTGGTTTTATTGTATCAAGAATAAATTGCCAAATCTCCAAACAGGACAAACTGGAATTACTTCGGTTAAAAGTGGGATAACTTCTTCATCATAACTCCTATGATCTTGATTAAACTTCAGGGTGATTCTAAACTGATTAATGAGTCCAAATCAAGCTTCTTACATCGTGATTCATTCTGGTTTTATTAGTATCAAGAATAAATTGCCAAATCTCCAAACAGGGCAAACTGGAATCACTTCGGTTAAAAGTGGGATAACTTCTTCATCATAACTCCAATGATATTGATTCAACTTCAGGATGATCTGCACTGATTTATGAGTCCAAATCAAGATTCTTACATCGTGATTCATTCTGGTTTGATTAGAATCAAGAAGAAATTGCCAAATCTCCAAACAAGGTAAATTGGGAGTCACTTCGGTTAAAAGTGGGATAACTTCTTCATCATAACTCTTATGATCTTGATTCAACTTCAGGGTGATTCTAAACTTATTAATGAGTCCAAATAAAGCTTCTTACATCGTGATTCGTTCTGGTTTTTTTAGTATCAAGAAGAAATTGCAGACTCTCCAAACAGGACAAACTGGAATCACTTCGGTTAAAAGTGGGATAACTTCTTCATCATAACTCCTATGATCTTGATTCAAATTCAGGGTGATTCTAAACTGATTTATGAGTCCAAATCAAGCTTCTTACATCGTAATTCATTCTGATTTTATTAGTATAAACAATAAATTGCCAAATCTCCAAACAGGGCAAACTGGAATCACTTCGGTAAAAGTGGGATAACTTCTTCATCATAACTCCTATGATCTTGATTCAACTTCAGGGTGATTCTACACTGATTAATTACTCCAAATCAAGCTTCTTACATCGTGATTCATTCTGGGTTTATTAGCATCAAGAATAAATTGCCAAATCTCCAAACAGGGCAAACTAGAATCACTCGGTAAAAAGTGGGATAACTTCTTCATCATAAGTCCATATGATCTTGATTCAACTTCAGGGTGATTCTACACTGATTTATGAGTCCAAATCAAGCTTATTACATCGTGATTTATTCTGGTTTTATTAGTATCAAGAAGAAATTGCCAAATCTCCAAACAGGTAAACTGGAGTCACTTCGGTTAAAAGTGGGATAACTTCTTCATCATAACTCATATGATCTTGATTCAACTTCAGGGTGATTCTACACTGATTTATGAGTCCAAATCAAGCTTCTTACATCGTGATTCATTCTGGTTTTATTTGTATCAAGAAGAAATTGCCAAATCTCCAAACAGGGTAAACTGGAATCACTTCGGTTAAAAGTGGGATAACTTCTTCATCATAACTCCTATGATCTTGATTCAACTTCAGGGTGATTCTACACTGATTTATGAGTCCAAATCAAGCTTCTTTACATCGTGATTCATTCTGGTTTTATTTGTATCAAGAAGAAATTGCCAAATCTCCAAACAGGGCAAACTGGAATCACTTCGGTTAAAAGTGGGATAACTTCTTCATCATAACTCCTATGATCTTGATTCAACTTCAGGGTGATTCAAAACTGATTTATGAGTCCAAATCAAGCTTCTTACATCGTGATTCATTCTGGTTTTATTTGTATCAAGAATAAATTGCCAAATCTCCAAACAAGGCAAACTGGAATCACTTCGGTTAAAAGTGGGATAACTTCTTCATCATAACTCCTATGATCTTGATTCAACTTCAGCGTGATTCTACACTGATTTATGAGTCCAAATCAAGCTTCTTACATCGTGATTCATTCTGGTTTTATTAGTATCAAGAATAAATTGCCAAATCTCCAAACAGGGCAAACTGGAATCACTTCGGTTAAAAGTGGGATAACTTCTTCATCATAACTCCAATGATATTGATTCAACTTCAGGATGATCTACACTGATTTATGAGTCCAAATCAAGCTTCTTACATCGTGATTCATTCTGGTTTGATTAGAATCAAGAAGAAATTGCCAAATCTCCAAACAAGGGAAACTGGAGTCACTTCGGTTAAAAGTGGGATAACTTCTTCATCATAACTCCTATGATCTTGATTCAACTTCAGGGTGATTCTAAACTTATTAATGAGTCCAAATAAAGCTTCTTACATCGTGATTCGTTCTGGTTTTTTTAGTATCAAGAAGAAATTGCCAAACTCTCCAAACAGGACAAACTGGAATCACTTCGGTTAAAAGTGGGATAACTTCTTCATCATAACTCCTATGATCTTGATTCAAATTCAGGGTGATTCTAACTGATTTATGAGTCCAAATCAAGCTTCTTACATCGTGATTCATTCTGGTTTTATTAGTATCAAGAATAAATTGCGAAATCTCCAAACAGGGCAAACTGGAATCACTTCGGTAAAAAGTGCGATAACTTCTTCATCATAAGTCCAATGATATTGATTCAACTTCAGGATGATTCTGCACTGATTTATGAGTCCAAATCAAGCTTCTTACATCATGATTCATTCTGGTTTGATTAGAATCAAGAAGAAATTGCCAAATCTCCAAACAAGGTAAATTGGAGTCACTTCGGTTAAAAGTGGGATAACTTCTTCATCATAACTCCTATGATCTTGATTCAACTTCAGGGTGATTCTACACTGATTTAATGAGTCCAAATCAAGCTTCTTACATCGTGATTCATTCTGGTTTTATTAGTATCAAGAATAAATTGCCAAATCTCCAAACAGGGCAAACTGGAATCACTTCGGTTAAAAGTGGGATAACTTCTTCATCATAACTCCTATGATCTTGATTCAACTTCAGGGTGATTCTACACTGATTTATGAGTCCAAATCAAGCTTCTTACATCGTGATTCATTCTGGTTTTATTAGTATCAAGAAGAAATTGCCAAATCTCCAAACAGGGCAAACTGGAATCACTTCGGTTAAAAGTGGGATAACTTCTTCATCATAACTCCTATGATCTTGATTCAACTTCAGGGTGATTCTACACTGATTTATGAGTCCAAATCAAGCTTCTTACATCGTGATTCATTCTGGTTTTATTTGTATCAAGAATAAATTGCCAAATCTCCAAACAGGACAAACTGGAATCACTTCGGTTAAAAGTGGGATAACTTCTTCATCATAACTCCTATGATCTTGATTCAACTTCAGGGTGATTATAACTGATTTATGAGTCCAAATCAAGCTTCTTACATCGTGATTCATTCTGGTTTTATTAGTATCAAGAAGAAATTGCCAAATCTCCAAACAGGGCAAACTGGAATCACTTCGGTTAAAAGTGGGATAACTTCTTCATCATAACTCCTATGATATTGATTCAACTTCAGGGTGATTCTACACTGATTTATGAGTCCAAATCAAGCTTCTTACATCTTGATTCATTCTGGTTTGATTAGAATCAAGAAGAAATTGCCAAATCTCCAAACAGGGTAAACTGGAATCACTTCGGTTAAAAGTGGAATAACTTCTTCATCATAACTCCAATGATATTGATTCAACTTCAGGATGATTCTGCACTGATTTATGAGTCCAAATCAAGCTTCTTACATCTTGATTCATTCTGGTTTGATTAGAATCAAGAAGAATTGCCAAATCTCCAAACAGGGTAAATTGGAGTCACTTCGGTTAAAAGTGGGATAACTTCTTCATCATAACTCCTATGATCTTGATTCAACTTCAGGGTGATTCTACACTGATTTATGAGTCCAAATCAAGCTTCTTACATCTTGATTCATTCTGGTTTGATTAGAATCAAGAAGAAATTGCCAAATCTCCAAACAAGGTAAATTGGAGTCACTTCGGTTAAAAGTGGATAACTTCTTCATCATAACTCCTATGATCTTGATTCAACTTCAGGGTGATTCTACACTGATTTATGAGTCCAAATCAAGCTTCTTACATCGTGATTCATTCTGGTTTTATTAGTATCAAGAAGAAATTGCCAAATCTCCAAACAGGGTAAACTGGAATCACTTCGGTTAAAAGTGGGATAACTTCTTCATCATAACTCCTATGATCTTGATTCAACTTCAGGGTGATTCTACACTGATTAATGAGTCCAAATCAAGCTTCTTACATCGTGATTCATTCTGGTTTTATTAGTATCAAGAATAAATTGCCAAATCTCCAAACAGGGCAAACTGGAATCACTTCGGTTAAAAGTGGGATAACTTCTTCATCATAACTCCTATGATATTGATTCAACTTCAGGGTGATTCTACACTGATTTATGAGTCCAAATCAAGCTTCTTACATCGTGATTCATTCTGGTTTTATTAGTATCAAGAAGAAATTGCCAAATCTCCAAACAGGGTAAACTGGAATCACTTCGGTTAAAAGTGGGATAACTTCTTCATCATAAGTCCAATGATATTGATTCAACTTCAGGATGATTCTACACTGATTTATGAGTCCAAATCAAGCTTCTTACATCTTGATTCATTCTGGTTTTATTAGATCAAGAAGAAATTGCCAAATCTCCAAACAGGGTAAACTGGAATCACTTCGGTTAAAAGTGGGATAACTTCTTCATCATAACTCCTATGATCTTGATTCAACTTCAGGGTGATTCTACACTGATTTATGAGTCCAAATCAAGCTTCTTACATCGTGATTCATTCTGGTTTTATTAGTATCAAGAAGAAATTGCCAAATCTCCAAACAGGGCAAACTGGAATCACTTCGGTTAAAAGTGGGATAACTTCTTCATCATAACTCCTATGATCTTGATTCAACTTCAGGGTGATTCTACACTGATTTATGAGTCCAAATCAAGCTTCTTACATCGTGATTCATTCTGGTTTTATTAGTATCAAGAAGAAATTGCCAAATCTCCAAACAGGGTAAACTGGAATCACTTCGGTTAAAAGTGGGATAACTTCTTCATCATAACTCCTATGATATTGATTCAACTTCAGGGTGATTCTACACTGATTTATGAGTCCAAATCAAGCTTCTTACATCGTGATTCATTCTGGTTTTATTAGTATCAAGAAGAAATTGCCAAATCTCCAAACAGGGTAAACTGGAATCACTTCGGTTAAAAGTGGGATAACTTCTTCATCATAACTCCTATGATCTTGATTCAACTTCAGGGTGATTCTACACTGATTTATGAGTCCAAATCAAGCTTCTTACATCGTGATTCATTCTGGTTTTATTAGTATCAAGAAGAAATTGCCAAATCTCCAAACAGGGTAAACTGGAATCACTTCGGTTAAAAGTGGGATAACTTCTTCATCATAACTCCTATGATCTTGATTCAACTTCAGGGTGATTCTACACTGATTTATGAGTCCAAATCAAGCTTCTTACATCGTGATTCATTCTGGTTTTATTAGTATCAAGAAGAAATTGCCAAATCTCCAAACAGGGCAAACTGGAATCACTTCGGTTAAAAGTGGGATAACTTCTTCATCATAACTCCAATGATATTGATTCAACTTCAGGGTGATTCTACACTGATTTATGAGTCCAAATCAAGCTTCTTACATCGTGATTCATTCTGGTTTTATTAGTATCAAGAAGAAATTGCCAAATCTCCAAACAGGGCAAACTGGAATCACTTCGGTTAAAAGTGGGATAACTTCTTCATCATAACTCCTATGATATTGATTCAACTTCAGGGTGATTCTACACTGATTTATGAGTCCAAATCAAGCTTCTTACATCGTGATTCATTCTGGTTTTATTAGTATCAAGAAGAAATTGCCAAATCTCCAAACAGGGTAAACTGGAATCACTTCGGTTAAAAGTGGGATAACTTCTTCATCATAACTCCTATGATCTTGATTCAACTTCAGGGTGATTCTACACTGATTTATGAGTCCAAATCAAGCTTCTTACATCGTGATTCATTCTGGTTTTATTAGTATCAAGAAGAAATTGCCAAATCTCCAAACAGGGCAAACTGGAATCACTTCGGTTAAAAGTGGGATAACTTCTTCATCATAACTCCTATGATCTTGATTCAACTTCAGGGTGATTCTACACTGATTTATGAGTCCAAATCAAGCTTCTTACATCGTGATTCATTCTGGTTTTATTAGTATCAAGAAGAAATTGCCAAATCTCCAAACAGGGCAAACTGGAATCACTTCGGTTAAAAGTGGGATAACTTCTTCATCATAACTCCAATGATATTGATTCAACTTCAGGGTGATTCTACACTGATTTATGAGTCCAAATCAAGCTTCTTACATCGTGATTCATTCTGGTTTTATTAGTATCAAGAAGAAATTGCCAAATCTCCAAACAGGGCAAACTGGAATCACTTCGGTTAAAAGTGGGATAACTTCTTCATCATAACTCCAATGATATTGATTCAACTTCAGGGTGATTCTACACTGATTTATGAGTCCAAATCAAGCTTCTTACATCGTGATTCATTCTGGTTTTATTAGTATCAAGAAGAAATTGCCAAATCTCCAAACAGGGTAAACTGGAATCACTTCGGTTAAAAGTGGGATAACTTCTTCATCATAACTCCTATGATCTTGATTCAACTTCAGGGTGATTCTACACTGATTTATGAGTCCAAATCAAGCTTCTTACATCGTGATTCATTCTGGTTTTATTAGTATCAAGAAGAAATTGCCAAATCTCCAAACAGGGCAAACTGGAATCACTTCGGTTAAAAGTGGGATAACTTCTTCATCATAACTCCTATGATATTGATTCAACTTCAGGGTGATTCTACACTGATTTATGAGTCCAAATCAAGCTTCTTACATCGTGATTCATTCTGGTTTTATTAGTATCAAGAAGAAATTGCCAAATCTCCAAACAGGGCAAACTGGAATCACTTCGGTTAAAAGTGGGATAACTTCTTCATCATAACTCCTATGATCTTGATTCAACTTCAGGGTGATTCTACACTGATTTATGAGTCCAAATCAAGCTTCTTACATCGTGATTCATTCTGGTTTTATTAGTATCAAGAAGAAATTGCCAAATCTCCAAACAGGGCAAACTGGAATCACTTCGGTTAAAAGTGGGATAACTTCTTCATCATAACTCCTATGATATTGATTCAACTTCAGGGTGATTCTACACTGATTTATGAGTCCAAATCAAGCTTCTTACATCGTGATTCATTCTGGTTTTATTAGTATCAAGAAGAAATTGCCAAATCTCCAAACAGGGCAAACTGGAATCACTTCGGTTAAAAGTGGGATAACTTCTTCATCATAACTCCTATGATATTGATTCAACTTCAGGGTGATTCTACACTGATTAATGAGTCCAAATCAAGCTTCTTACATCGTGATTCATTCTGGTTTTATTAGTATCAAGAAGAAATTGCCAAATCTCCAAACAGGGCAAACTGGAATCACTTCGGTTAAAAGTGGGATAACTTCTTCATCATAACTCCTATGATCTTGATTCAACTTCAGGGTGATTCTACACTGATTTATGAGTCCAAATCAAGCTTCTTACATCGTGATTCATTCTGGTTTTATTAGTATCAAGAAGAAATTGCCAAATCTCCAAACAGGGCAAACTGGAATCACTTCGGTTAAAAGTGGGATAACTTCTTCATCATAACTCCAATGATATTGATTCAACTTCAGGGTGATTCTACACTGATTTATGAGTCCAAATCAAGCTTCTTACATCGTGATTCATTCTGGTTTTATTAGTATCAAGAATAAATTGCCAAATCTCCAAACAGGGTAAACTGGAATCACTTCGGTTAAAAGTGGGATAACTTCTTCATCATAACTCCTATGATATTGATTCAACTTCAGGGTGATTCTACACTGATTTATGAGTCCAAATCAAGCTTCTTACATCGTGATTCATTCTGGTTTTATTAGTATCAAGAAGAAATTGCCAAATCTCCAAACAGGGTAAACTGGAATCACTTCGGTTAAAAGTGGGATAACTTCTTCATCATAACTCCTATGATATTGATTCAACTTCAGGGTGATTCTACACTGATTTATGAGTCCAAATCAAGCTTCTTACATCGTGATTCATTCTGGTTTTATTAGTATCAAGAAGAAATTGCCAAATCTCCAAACAGGGTAAACTGGAATCACTTCGGTTAAAAGTGGGATAACTTCTTCATCATAACTCCTATGATCTTGATTCAACTTCAGGGTGATTCTACACTGATTTATGAGTCCAAATCAAGCTTCTTACATCGTGATTCATTCTGGTTTTATTAGTATCAAGAAGAAATTGCCAAATCTCCAAACAGGGCAAACTGGAATCACTTCGGTTAAAAGTGGGATAACTTCTTCATCATAACTCCTATGATATTGATTCAACTTCAGGGTGATTCTACACTGATTTATGAGTCCAAATCAAGCTTCTTACATCGTGATTCATTCTGGTTTTATTAGTATCAAGAAGAAATTGCCAAATCTCCAAACAGGGTAAACTGGAATCACTTCGGTTAAAAGTGGGATAACTTCTTCATCATAACTCCTATGATATTGATTCAACTTCAGGGTGATTCTACACTGATTTATGAGTCCAAATCAAGTTTCTTACATCGTGATTCATTCTGGTTTTATTAGTATCAAGAAGAAATTGCCAAATCTCCAAACAGGGCAAACTGGAATCACTTCGGTTAAAAGTGGGATAACTTCTTCATCATAACTCCTATGATATTGATTCAACTTCAGGGTGATTCTACACTGATTTATGAGTCCAAATCAAGCTTCTTACATCGTGATTCATTCTGGTTTATTAGTATCAAGAAGAAATTGCCAAATCTCCAAACAGGGCAAACTGGAATCACTTCGGTTAAAAGTGGGATAACTTCTTCATCATAACTCCAATGATATTGATTCAACTTCAGGGTGATTCTACACTGATTTATGAGTCCAAATCAAGCTTCTTACATCGTGATTCATTCTGGTTTTATTAGTATCAAGAAGAAATTGCCAAATCTCCAAACAGGGCAAACTGGAATCACTTCGGTTAAAAGTGGGATAACTTCTTCATCATAACTCCTATGATATTGATTCAACTTCAGGGTGATTCTACACTGATTTATGAGTCCAAATCAAGCTTCTTACATCGTGATTCATTCTGGTTTTATTAGTATCAAGAAGAAATTGCCAAATCTCCAAACAGGGTAAACTGGAATCACTTCGGTTAAAAGTGGGATAACTTCTTCATCATAACTCCTATGATCTTGATTCAACTTCAGGGTGATTCTACACTGATTTATGAGTCCAAATCAAGCTTCTTACATCGTGATTCATTCTGGTTTTATTAGTATCAAGAAGAAATTGCCAAATCTCCAAACAGGGTAAACTGGAATCACTTCGGTTAAAAGTGGGATAACTTCTTCATCATAACTCCTATGATCTTGATTCAACTTCAGGGTGATTCTACACTGATTTATGAGTCCAAATCAAGCTTCTTACATCGTGTTTCATTCTGGTTTTATTAGTATCAAGAAGAAATTGCCAAATCTCCAAACAGGGCAAACTGGAATCACTTCGGTTAAAAGTGGGATAACTTCTTCATCATAACTCCTATGATATTGATTCAACTTCAGGGTGATTCTACACTGATTTATGAGTCCAAATCAAGCTTCTTACATCGTGATTCATTCTGGTTTATTAGAATCAAGAAGAAATTGCCAAATCTCCAAACAGGGTAAACTGGAATCACTTCGGTTAAAAGTGGATAACTTCTTCATCATAACTCCAATGATATTGATTCAACTTCAGGGTGATTCTACACTGATTTATGAGTCCAAATCAAGCTTCTTACATCGTGATTCATTCTGGTTTTATTAGTATCAAGAAGAAATTGCCAAATCTCCAAACAGGGTAAACTGGAATCACTTCGGTTAAAAGTGGGATAACTTCTTCATCATAACTCCTATGATATTGATTCAACTTCAGGGTGATTCTACACTGATTTATGAGTCCAAATCAAGCTTCTTACATCGTGATTCATTCTGGTTTTATTAGTATCAAGAATAAATTTCCAAATCTCCAAACGAGGTAAACTGGAATCACTTCGGTTAAAAGTGGGATAACTTCTTCATCATAACTCCAATGATATTGATTCAACTTCAGGATGATTCTGCACTGATTTATGAGTCCAAATCAAGCTTCTTACATCGTGATTCATTCTGGTTTGATTAGAATCAAGAAGAAATTGCCAAATCTCCAAACAGGGTAAACTGGAGTCACTTCGGTTAAAAGTGGGATAACTTCTTCATCATAACTCCTATTGATGTGATCATGGACCGGATCACTAAGGAGAACAAGGAGAGTCTAGATGAGCCACATGAAGCCACATTGCACCAGCAGCCTGGTGATGATGCTCTAGCCATTCCTGAAGGTCCCATGACTCGTTCCAGAGTCAAGAAGCTTAAAGAGAATGTTGTTGGATTACTCACTTCACATCCACAACAAGAAAGTCTTGGACAAGGTGTTATCCGAGATGTCTTGATCACCATTCAAGCCATCTCTACATCAAGCTGAGTTAGTGTCTAGGCAAGACATGGGGTGCGTGCTCTTTTCCTTGCTTTTGGTTTTGTCCCACGAGGTTTTCCGGAGGAAGGTTTTTAACGAGGCCACAACTTGTCTTCACATCACTTAGGCCCTATCTCGGTCCAAGGCTAAAGAAGTTTACATTTTATTTCATTTTAAAGCTTATGTTAAACTTAAACTATAGTTTCCTTTTTGCTTATTTCCGAAACCCTAGAGAGCATGTTCTCTGGTTTCTCCTTATTTAAATGGGTCTCTAAACCCTATTGTACTCATCCATCTTTTAATCAACAAGTTATCTTTCTCCTTGACGGCTCTCTCTCTAGAAAGTGTGTCGAGTTCTGGTGTGTAATATCCAGAGACCTAAGGGTGTCTAAATTGGTGTGTCATATCCGATTTGTTCATCTAGGAGTATCAAGAGATCTTCCATCCCTCTTGTGTCACCATTCAATCCACAAACCTTGAAGAACTTGAGTCTCTGATTCGTTCTTGCAAGGATCTATCCATTCCCATCAACCAGAGAGCATCCTAGGGGCGCATCAAGTGGTATCAGAGCAACTTTGGTTGGGAAGTACTCGTTTTCTCTCTTGTTTCTTTTTGTTTCATCCGTGTTTCATCTCTATCACCTTGAATAAGCAGTAGAACTAATCTGTTTAGGGCTGCTCGAGTTTCATAAGAGATTAGACAAGGTTCTTAAACTTTCCTTTTTTGGCTTTGCGGAAGCCCTAGAGAGAGAAACCCTAGCCGCATCACTTTGCCTTTGTAGATCACTTTGTTTCATCTGTTTAACTTGTTAATCACCTTGAACACGAGTAGATTAAGGTTGTTAGGGTGCTAGAAAACCTTAGAGAAGAATAGAAAAAGTTTAGAGGTTTTTCCTTTTTGCTTGGTAGGCAGAAACCCTTTCCTTTTACCTAGCCGATTTTCTCCTTTTTGCTTTTGTCTTGCAAAACAAGCTTGATTTCTTTTTCCTTTTTGCTTATCTTGTTACCTAGAAACCTTTTACTGGTTATTTTGTTTACCTTTGTGCAGGAAGCATGGGATCCGAGTCTGAAGAAGAAGCTGCACTCGTCAGGAAGAACAAGCTTCTCATGGAGGCTATGTCGGCTCAACTCAACCAGAACATGGTGGCAACCATGACCGAGATGATGAGGACCAACCTCAATGACATCCGGAGAGAGCTCAGAGAAGACATCAGGAGAGCTACTAGTCAATTGCCAAACCGAGAGACTAGGAGAGAAGAGAGACCTCATGCAACTCGCCAAGAGCATGATGGTTATGAGGAGACTGACAATGAGTATGAACACCTCAGTTCATCCTCAAGGCTAAGCCAAAGAAGACATAGGCGTGTCCAAGAGAGAAGGATGAACCAGGGAGATGAGCTTGCTGGTTTGAAGATCAAGATACCCCCATTCCATGGCAAAGCTGATCCGGATGCCTACCTTGAGTGGGAGAAGAAGATTGAGTTAGTCTTTCAGTGTAAGCAGTACACAAACCACAAGAAGATTCAGATTGCTGCCACTGAGTTCTATGACTATGCTCTAAGTTGGTGGGATCAGTACATCACAACTCGTAGGAGGAATGGAGAGGAACCAGTTGAGACTTGGACCGAGATGAAGTCTATCATGCGCAAGAGGTTTGTTCCAAGTCATTACCACAGAGACTTGCACCACCGGCTCAGGAAACTTACCCAAGGATCAAGATCAGTGGAGGAGTATTACCAGGAGATGGAGTTACTCATGCTAAGGGCTAGCATATCAGAAGATAGAGAAGCAACCATGTCAAGGTTCCTATGTGGTTTAAACCGAGAGATACAAGACAATGTTGAGATGCAACATTATGTGGAGCTTGAAGAGATGCTACACAAGGCTATTCTTGTGGAGCAACAGCTCAAGAGGAAGGGACATTCACGCAACCACTATGGCTCTAACCGGTTCCACAACACCAAGGAAGAGAAGTCACCTTATCCTAAGGAGTCTAAACCGTTCCAGAAGGATCACAAGTCCTATCCAAGAGAAGAGACCAAACCAAGCAGTGCTCTTGACAAGGGCAAAGGCAAGGTTGAAGCTTCTAGTTCCAGAGCTCGTGATGTCAAGTGTTTCAAGTGCCAAGGAAGAGGTCATTATGCCAATGAATGTACCAACAAGAGAGTCATGATCTTGCTGGAAGATGGAGAGTATGCCTCAGAAGATGACAACACCGAGTCTGACCAAGAAGACACTGAAGAAGAACATGAAGAAGGACCAGTCCAGGGGAAGCTTTTAGTAGCAAGAAGGCTTCTAAGCTTGCAAAACAAGGCTGAGGAGCTAGAGCAACGTGAGAACCTCTTCTACACCCGGTGCTTGGTCCAAGGAAAAGTGTGCAGCCTCATTGTTGATGGAGGTAGTTGTGTGAATGCTGCGAGTGAAACCATGGTCAAGAAGTTGGGATTGAAGGTTCAGAAACATCCCAAACCTTACCGGTTACAATGGCTGAATGAAGAAGGCACCATGAAGGTTTCAAGTCAAGTCCTTATTCCCTTAGCCATTGGGAGATATGAAGATGAAGTCTTGTGTGATGTGTTGCCTATGGAAGCTGGTCACATACTTCTTGGAAGACCTTGGCAATCTGATCGCCGAGTTATCCATGATGGCTTCACCAACAAGCACTCCTTTGAGTTCAAGGGACGCAAGACCACCCTGGTTCCCTTGACACCCAAGGAAGTACAACAAGATCAGATTCAACTCCAAAAGAAGAAGGAGATTGATCTAAAACCGGCTGGAACTAAGCAGCCAAACTTCTATGCTAACATGGGTGATATCAAAAGAACTCTCAACTCTAAACAATCTGCTATCTTACTTGTGTTTAAAGAAACTCTTTTGAACTTAACAGATTCTACACCGGTGTATCCGAGTGAAATGGTTTCTCTTTTGCAGGAGTTTCAAGATGTATTTCCAGAAGACAATCCCATTGGTTTACCACCTTTGAGAGGGATTGAGCACCAGATAGACTTTGTTCCAGGATCTACACTTCCAAACCGTCCAGCATACAGAACCAACCCGGTTGAGACCAAGGAGTTGCAAAGACAAGTAGAGGAACTCATGGAGAAGGGCTATATCCGAGAGAGTTTGAGCCCATGTGCTGTACCAGTGCTCCTAGTGCCTAAGAAAGATGGTACATGGCGTATGTGTGTTGATTGTAGATCAATCAACAACATCACAGTGAAGTATCGCCACCCTATCCCTAGACTTGATGATATGCTTGATGAATTACATGGTTCTTGCATCTTTTCTAAGATAGATTTAAAAAGTGGTTATCATCAGATTAGGATGAAAGAAGGAGATGAATGGAAGACTGCATTCAAAACTAAACATGGATTATATGAGTGGTTAGTTATGCCATTTGGATTAACCAATGCACCTAGTACATTCATGAGGTTAATGAATCATGTTCTTAGATCATTCATAGGCATTTCTGTTGTAGTATACTTTGATGACATCTTAGTATATAGCAAGAACTTAGAAGAACATCTAGATCATCTTAGGGCTGTCCTGAATGTTTTAAGGAATGAAAAGCTTTATGCCAACTTGAAGAAGTGCACCTTTTGCACGGATAACTTGGTTTTCCTAGGTTTTGTTGTGAGTGCAGATGGAGTTAAGGTCGATGAGGAGAAGATCAAAGCCATCAAAGACTGGCCGAGTCCAACCACAGTAGGAGAAGTGAGGAGTTTCCATGGGCTTGCTGGGTTCTATAGGCGATTTGTGAGAGACTTTAGCACCATTGCAGCTCCCTTGACTGAAGTGATAAAGAAGGATGTCGGATTCAAGTGGGGAGAAGCACAAGAGAAGGCTTTCCAGAGCCTAAAAGAGAAGCTTACTCAATCACCTCTCCTTATGCTTCCTGATTTTACTAAAACATTTGAAATAGAATGTGATGCCTCAGGAATTGGAATTGGTGCTGTGTTGATGCAGGATAGGAAACCTATAGCATACTTCAGTGAGAAGCTTGGAGGAGCCACTCTCAACTATGCAACCTATGACAAAGAACTATATGCCTTGGTGAGGGCATTACAAACGTGGCAACACTACTTGTGGCCCAAGGAGTTTGTCATACACACTGATCATGAGTCCCTAAAGTATCTAAAAGGGCAGAGTAAGCTTAGCAAGAGACACGCAAGGTGGGTTGAGTTCATTGAGACCTTCCCATACGTGATCAAATATAAACAAGGTAAGGAGAACGTAGTTGCTGATGCACTATCTCGGAGGTATGTTCTCTTGACCACCCTAGATGCTAAGTTACTTGGGTTTGAGCAGATAAAGGATATGTATGATACTGACCATGATTTCAAGGAAGCCTATGCTTCTTGTGCAAAGTTTGCTGCAGGGCATTACTTTAGACAAGAAGGCTACTTGTTTTATGACAATAGATTGTGTGTGCCTAACTGCTCTTTGAGAGATCTTTTTGTCAGGGAATCCCATGGGGGCAGTCTAATGGGACACTTTGGGATTGCCAAGACCTTAAAAGTTTTGCAGGATCACTTCTATTGGCCGCACATGAAGAGAGATGTGGAAAGAATCTGTGGGAGGTGTGCTACTTGCAAGCATGCCAAGTCCCAAGTCCAATCCCAGGGTTTGTATACTCCTTTACCCATTCCACACCATCCCTGGAATGACATTTCCATGGACTTTATTGTCGGTTTACCTAGGACTAGAACAGGAAAGGATTCAATCTTTGTGGTTGTTGATAGGTTCTCTAAGATGGCACATTTCATAGCATGTCATAAAACTGATGATGCATTGCACGTTGCTAACTTGTTCTTTAAAGAGGTTGTTCGCTTGCATGGCATGCCTAGGACTATAGTTTCTGATAGGGACACTAAGTTTCTTAGTTACTTCTGGAAGACACTTTGGTCTAAGCTAGGCACTAAACTGTTGTTTTCTACTACATGTCATCCACAAACTGATGGACAAACTGAAGTAGTTAATAGAACCTTAGGAACACTCCTGCGTGCATTCATTAAAAAGAACTTAAGGACATGGGAAGAATACTTACCACACTGTGAATTTGCATACAATCATGCTATGCATTCTGCTTCTAAGTATTCACCTTTTGAGATTGTTTATGGGTTCAATCCCACCTCTCCTTTGGATCTAATGCCTTTACCTGAGTGTGAAAGGATCAGTCTAGATGGCAAGAAGAAAGCAGAGATGGTCCAACGGATCCATGAGAAGGCTAGACAAAACATTGAGCAGAAAACCAAGCTTTATGAGAAGCAAGCTAACAAGGGGAGACGTGTGAGACCTTTTGAAGTTGGTGACCAAGTTTGGTTGCACCTGAGGAAGGATAGGTTCCCCAACGAGAGGAAGTCCAAGCTGATGCCAAGGGTTGATGGACCCTTCGAGATCATCCACAAGATCAATGACAATGCCTACAAACTTGATCTCCAAGGTAAGTATGATGTATCAAATAGCTTCAATGTCACTGACTTGGCTCCTTTTGCTGTAGATGAACCTGATTTGAGGACAAATCCTTTTCAAGAGGGAGGGGATGATGTGATCATGGACCGGATCACTAAGGAGAACAAGGAGAGTCTAGATGAGCCACATGAAGCCACATTGCACCAGCAGCCTGGTGATGATGCTCTAGCCATTCCTGAAGGTCCCATGACTCGTTCCAGAGTCAAGAAGCTTAAAGAGAATGTTGTTGGATTACTCACTTCACATCCACAACAAGAAAGTCTTGGACAAGGTCTGATCCGAGATGTCTTGATCACCATTCAAGCCATCTCTACATCAAGCTGAGTTAGTGTCTAGGCAAGACATGGGGTGCGTGCTCTTTTCCTTGCTTTTGGTTTTGTCCCACGAGGTTTTCCGGAGGAAGGTTTTTAACGAGGCCACAACTTGTCTTCACATCACTTAGGCCCTATCTCGGTCCAAGGCTAAAGAAGTTTACATTTTATTTCATTTTAAAAGCTTATGTTAAACTTAAACTATAGTTTCCTTTTTGCTTATTTCCGAAACCCTAGAGAGCATGTTCTCTGGTTTCTTCTTATTTAAATGGGTCTCTAAACCCTATTGTAATCATCCATCTTTTAATCAACAAGTTATCTTTCTCCTTGACGGCTCTCTCTCTAGAAAGTGTGTCGAGTTCTGGTGTGTAGTATCCAGAGACCTAAAGGTGTCTAAATTGGTGTGTCATATCCGATTTGTTCATCTAGGAGTATCAAGAGATCTTCCATTCCTCTTGTTTCACCATTCAATCCACAAACCTTGAAGAACTTGAGTCACTGATTCGTTCTTGCAAGGATCTATCCATTCCCATCAACCAGAGAGCATCCTAGGGACGCATCACCTATGATCTTGATTCAACTTCAGGGTGATTCTAAACTTATTTATGAGTCCAAATCAAGCTTCTTACATCATGATTCATTCTGGTTTTATTAGTATCAAGAAGAAATTGCCAACTCTCCAAACATGGCAAACTGGAATCACTTCGGTTAAAAGTGGGATAACTTCTTCATCATAACTCCTATGATCTTGATTCAAATTCAGGGTGATTCAAACTGATTAATGAGTCCAAATCAGTCTTTTTACATCGTGATTCATTCTGGTTTTATTTGTATCAAGAATAAATTGCCAAATCTCCAAACAGGACAAACTGGAATCACTTCGGTTAAAAGTGGATAACTTCTTCATCATAACTCCTATGATCTTGATTGAACTTCAGCGTGATTCTAAACTGATTAATGAGTCCAAATCAAGCTTCTTACATCTTGATTCGTTATGGTTTGATTAGAATCAAGAAGAAATTGCAAACTCTCCAAACAGGGCAAACTGGAATCACTTCGCTTAAAAGTGGGATAACTTCTTCATCATAACTCCTTTGATATTGATTCAACTTCAGGATGATTCTACACTGATTTATAAGCCCAAATCAATCTTCTTACATGTTGATTCATTCTGGTTTGATTAGAATCAAGAAGAAATTGCCAAATCTCCAAACAGGGTAAACTGGAATCACTTCGGTTAAAAGTGGGATAACTTCTTCATCATAACTCCAATGATATTGATTCAACTTCAGGGTGATTATACACTGATTTATGAGTCCAAATCAAGCTTCTTACATCTTGATTCATTCTGGTTTGATTAGAATCAAGAAGAAATTGCCAAATCTCCAAACAGGGTAAACTGGAATCACTTCGGTTAAAAGTGGGATAACTTCTTCATCATAACTCCTATGATCTTGATTCAACTTCAGGGTGATTCTACACTGATTTATGAGTCCAAATCAAGATTCTTACATCGTGATTCATTCTGGTTTTATTAGTATCAAGAAGAAATTGCCAAATCTCCAAACAGGGTAAACTGGAATCACTTCGGTTAAAAGTGGGATAACTTCTTCATCATAACTCCAATGATATTGATTCAACTTCAGGGTGATTCTACACTGATTTATGAGTCCAAATCAAGCTTCTTACATCGTGATTCATTCTGGTTTATTTGTATCAAGAAGAAATTGCCAAATCTCCAAACAGGGTAAACTGGAATCACTTCGGTTAAAAGTGGGATAACTTCTTCATCATAACTCCTATGATATTGATTCAACTTCAGGGTGATTCTACACTGATTTATGAGTCCAAATCAAGCTTCTTACATCGTGATTCATTCTGGTTTGATTAGAATCAAGAAGAAATTGCCAAATCTCCAAACAGGGCAAACTGGAATCACTTCGGTTAAAAGTGGGATAACTTCTTCATCATAACTCCTATGATATTGATTCAACTTCAGGGTGATTCTACACTGATTTATGAGTCCAAATCAAGCTTCTTACATCGTGATTCATTCTGGTTTTATTAGTATCAAGAAGAAATTGCCAAATCTCCAAACAGGGTAAACTGGAATCACTTCGGTTAAAAGTGGGATAACTTCTTCATCATAACTCCAATGATATTGATTCAACTTCAGGGTGATTCTACACTGATTTATGAGTCCAAATCAAGATTCTTACATCTTGATTCATTCTGGTTTGATTACAATCAAGAAGAAATTGCCAAATCTCCAAATAAGGTAAACTGGAGTCACTTCGGTTAAAGTGGGATAACTTCTTCATCATAACTCATATGATCTTGGTTCAAACTTCAGGGTGATTCTACACTGATTTATGAGTCCAAATCAAGATTCTTACATCTTGATTCATTCTGGTTTGATTAGTATCAAGAAGTAATTGCCAAATCTCCAAACAGGGTAAATTGGAGTCACTTCGGTTAAAAGTGGGATAACTTCTTCATCATAACTCCTATGATCTTGATTCAACTTCAGGGTGATTACACTGATTTATGAGTACAAATCAAGCTTCTTACATCGTGATTCATTCTGGTTTGATTGAATCAAGAAGAAATTGCCAAATCTCCAAACAGGGTAAACTGGAATCACTTCGGTTAAAAGTGGGATAACTTCTTCATCATAACTCCTATGATCTTGATTCAACTTCAGGGTGATTCTACACTGATTATGAGTCCAAATCAAGCTTCTTACATCGTGATTCATTCTGGTTTTATTAGTATCAAGAATAAATTGCCAAATCTCCAAACAGGGCAAACTGGAATCACTTCGGTTAAAAGTGGGATAACTTCTTCATCATAACTCCTATGATATTGATTCAACTTCAGGGTGATTCTACACTGATTTATGAGTCCAAATCAAGCTTCTTACATCGTGATTCATTCTGGTTTTATTAGTATCAAGAAGAAATTGCCAAATCTCCAAACAGGGTAAACTGGAATCACTTCGGTTAAAAGTGGGATAACTTCTTCATCATAAGTCCAATGATATTGATTCAACTTCAGGGTGATTCTACACTGATTTATGAGTCCAAATCAAGCTTCTTACATCGTGATTCATTCTGGTTTTATTGTATCAAGAAGAAATTGCCAAATCTCCAAACAGGGTAAACTGGAATCACTTCGGTTAAAAGTGGGATAACTTCTTCATCATAACTCCTATGATATTGATTCAACTTCAGGGTGATTCTACACTGATTTATGAGTCCAAATCAAGCTTCTTACATCGTGATTCATTCTGGTTTTGATTAGTATCAAGAAGAAATTGCCAAATCTCCAAACAGGGTAAACTGGAATCACTTCGGTTAAAAGTGGGATAACTTCTTCATCATAACTCCAATGATATTGATTCAACTTCAGGGTGATTCTACACTGATTTATGAGTCCAAATCAAGCTTCTTACATCTGATTCATTCTGGTTTGATTAGAATCAAGAAGAAATTGCCAAATCTCCAAACAGGGTAAACTGGAATCACTTCGGTTAAAAGTGGGATAACTTCTTCATCATAACTCCTATGATCTTGATTCAACTTCAGGGTGATTCTACACTGATTTATGAGTCCAAATCAAGCTTCTTACATCGTGATTCATTCTGGTTTTATTAGTATCAAGAAGAAATTGCCAAATCTCCAAACAGGGTAAACTGGAATCACTTCGGTTAAAAGTGGGATAACTTCTTCATCATAACTCCTATGATATTGATTCAACTTCAGGGTGATTCTACACTGATTTATGAGTCCAAATCAAGCTTCTTACATCGTGATTCATTCTGGTTTTATTTGTATCAAGAAGAAATTGCCAAATCTCCAAACAGGGCAAACTGGAATCACTTCGGTTAAAAGTGGGATAACTTCTTCATCATAACTCCTATGATCTTGATTCAACTTCAGGGTGATTCTACACTGATTTATGAGTCCAAATCAAGCTTCTTACATCGTGATTCATTCTGGTTTTATTAGTATCAAGAAGAAATTGCCAAATCTCCAAACAGGGCAAACTGGAATCACTTCGGTTAAAAGTGGGATAACTTCTTCATCATAACTCCAATGATATTGATTCAACTTCAGGATGATTCTACACTGATTTATGAGTCCAAATCAAGCTTCTTACATCGTGATTCATTCTGGTTTTATTAGTATCAAGAAGAAATTGCCAAATCTCCAAACAGGGTAAACTGGAATCACTTCGGTTAAAAGTGGGATAACTTCTTCATCATAACTCCTATGATCTTGATTCAACTTCAAGGTGATTCTACACTGATTTATGAGTCCAAATCAAGCTTCTTACATCGTGATTCATTCTGGTTTTATTAGTATCAAGAAGAAATTGCCAAACCTCCAAACAGGGCAAACTGGAATCACTTCGGTTAAAAGTGGGATAACTTCTTCATCATAACTCCTATGATCTTGATTCAACTTCAGGGTGATTCTACACTGATTTATGAGTCCAAATCAAGCTTCTTACATCGTGATTCATTCTGGTTTTATTAGTATCAAGAAGAAATTGCCAAATCTCCAAACAGGGTAAACTCGATTCACTTCGGTTAAAAGTGGGATAACTTCTTCATCATAACTCCTATGATATTGATTCAACTTCAGGGTGATTCTACACTGATTTATGAGTCCAAATCAAGCTTCTTACATCGTGATTCATTCTGGTTTTATTAGTATCAAGAAGAAATTGCCAAATCTCCAAACAGGGTAAACTGGAATCACTTCGGTTAAAAGTGGGATAACTTCTTCATCATAACTCCTATGATCTTGATTCAACTTCAGGGTGATTCTACACTGATTTATGAGTCCAAATCAAGCTTCTTACATCGTGATTCATTCTGGTTTTATTTGTATCAAGAAGAAATTGCCAAATCTCCAAACAGGGCAAACTGGAATCACTTCGGTTAAAAGTGGGATAACTTCTTCATCATAACTCCTATGATATTGATTCAACTTCAGGTGATTCTACACTGATTTATGAGTCCAAATCAAGCTTCTTACATCTTGATTCATTCTGGTTTTATTAGTATCAAGAAGAAATTGCCAAATCTCCAAACAGGGCAAACTGGAATCACTTCGGTTAAAAGTGGGATAACTTCTTCATCATAACTCCTATGATCTTGATTCAACTTCAGGGTGATTCTACACTGATTTATGAGTCCAAATCAAGCTTCTTACATCGTGATTCATTCTGGTTTTATTTGTATCAAGAATAAATTGCCAAATCTCCAAACAGGGCAAACTGGAATCACTTCGGTTAAAAGTGGAATAACTTCTTCATCATAACTCCTATGATATTGATTCAACTTCAGGATGATTCTACACTGATTTATGAGTCCAAATCAATCTTCTTACATCGTGATTCATTCTGGTTTGATTAGAATCAAGAAGAAATTGCCAAATCTCCAAACAGGGTAAACTGGAATCACTTCGGTTAAAAGTGGGATAACTTCTTCATCATAAGTCCAATGATATTGATTCAACTTCAGGATGATTCTACACTGATTTATGAGTCCAAATCAAGCTTCTTACATCTTGATTCATTCTGGTTTGATTAGAATCAAGAAGAAATTGCCAAATCTCCAAAAAGGGTAAACTGGAGTCACTTCGGTTAAAAGTGGGATAACTTCTTCATCATAACTCCTATGATCTTGATTCAACTTCAGGGTGATTCTACACTGATTTATGAGTCCAAATCAAGCTTCTTACATCTTGATTCATTCTGGTTTGATTATAATCAAGAAGAAATTGCCAAATCTCCAAACAACGTAAATTGGAGTCACTTCGGTTAAAAGTGGGATAACTTCTTCATCATAACTCCATATGATGTTGATTCAACTTCAGGGTGATTCTACACTGATTTATGAGTCCAAATCAAGCTTCTTACATCGTGATTCATTCTGGTTTTATTAGTATCAAGAATAAATTGCCAAATCTCCAAACATGGTAAACTGGAATCACTTCGGTTAAAAGTGGGATAACTTCTTCATCATAACTCCTATGATATTGATTCAACTTCAGGGTGATTCTACACTGATTAATGAGTCCAAATCAAGCTTCTTACATCGTGATTCATCTGGTTTTATTTGTATCAAGAATAAATTGCCCAAATCTCCAAAAGGGCAAACTGGAATCACTTCGGTTAAAAGTGGGATAACTTCTTCATCATAACTCCTATGATCTTGATTCAAATTCAGGGTGATTCTAAACTTATTTATGAGTCCAAATCAAGCTTCTTACATCGTGATTCATTCTGGTTTTATTAGTATCAAGAATAAATTGCCAAATCTCCAAACAGGACAAACTGGAATCACTTCGGTAAAAAGTGCGATAACTTCTTCATCATAAGTCCAATGATATTGATTCAACTTCAGGATGATTCTGCACTGATTTATGAGTCCAAATCAAGCTTCTTACATCGTGATTCATTCTGGTTTGATTAGAATCTAGAAGAAATTGTCAAATTTCCAAAAAGGTAAATTGGAGTCACTTCGGTTAAAAGTGGGATAACTTCTTCAGCATAACTCCGATGATCTTGATTCAACTTCAGGGTGATTCTACACTGATTTATGAGTCCAAATCAAGCTTCTTACATCGTGATTCATTCTGGTTTTATTTGTATCAAGAAGAAATTGTCAAATCTCCAAACAGGGTAAACTGGAAACACTTTGGTTAAAAGTGGGATAACTTCTTCATCATAACTCCTATGATATTGATTCAAATTCAAGGTGATTATACACTGATTTATGAGTCCAAATCAAGCTTCTTAAATCGTGATTCATTCTGGTTTTATTAGTATCAAGAAGAAATTGCCAAATCTCCAAATAGGGCAAACTGGAATCACTTCGGTTAAAAGTGGGATAACTTCTTCATCATAACTCCAATGATATTGATTCAACTTCAGGGTGATTATACACTGATTTATGAGTCCAAATCAAGCTTCTTACATCGTGATTCATTCTGTTTTTATTAGTATCAAGAAGAAATTGCCAAATTTCCAAATAGGGCAAACTGGGATCACTTCGGTTAAAAGTGGGATAACTTCGTCATCATAACTCCAATGATATTGATTCAACTTCAGGATGATTCTGCACTGATTTATGAGTCCAAATCAAGCTTCTTACATCTTGATTCATTCTGGTTTGATTAGAATCAAGAAGAAATTGCCAAATCTCCAAACAAGGGTAAACTGGATTCACTTCGGTTAAAAGTGGGATAACTTCTTCATCATAACCCCAATGATATTGATTCAACTTCAGGGTGATTCTACACTGATTTATGAGTTCAAAGCAAGCTTCTTACATCGTTATTCATTCTGGTTTGATTAGAATCAAGAAGAAATTGCCAAATCTCCAAACAGGGTAAACTGGATTCACTTCGGTTAAAAGTGTGATTACTTCTTCATCATAACTCCTATGATATTGATTCAACTACAGGGTGATTTACACTGATCTATTAGTACAAATCAAGCTTCTTACATCGTGATTCATTCTGGTTTGATTTGAATCAAGAAGAAATTAGCCGAATCTCCAAACCGGGTAAACTGGAATCACTCGGTTAAAATTGAATAACTTCTTCATCATAAGTGCAATGATATTGATTCAACTTCAGGATGATTCTGCACTGATTTATGAGTCCAAATAAAGCTTCTTACATCTTTATTCATTCTGGTTTGATTAGAATCAAGAAGAAATTGTCAAATCTCCAAACAAGGTAAATTGGAGTCACTTCGGTTAAAAGTGGGATAACTTCTTCATCATAACTCCTATGATCTTGATTCAACTTCAGGGTGATTATCCACTTATTTATGAGTCCAAATCAAGTTTCTTAAATCTTTATTCATTCTGGTTTGATTGTAACCAAGAAGAAATTGCCAAATCTCCAAACAAGGTAAATTGGAGTCACTTCGGTTAAAAGTGGGATAACTTCTTCATCATAACTCCTATGATATTGATTCAACTTCAGGGTGATTTACACTGATTTATGAGTACAACTCAATCTTCTTACATCATGATTCATTCTGGTTTGATTTGAATCAAGAAGAAATTGCCAAATCTCCAAACAGGGTAAACTGGAATCACTTCGGTTAAAAGTGGTATAACTTCTTCATCATAAGTCCAATGTTATTGATTCAACTTCAGGATGATTCTGCACTGGTTTATGAGTCCAAATCAAGCTTCTTACATCTTGATTCATTCTGGTTTGATTAAAATCAAGAAGAAATTCCCAAATCTCCAAACAGGGTAAATTGGATTCACTTCGGTTAAAAGTGGGATAACTTCTTCATTATAACTCCAATGATATTGATTCAACTTCAGGGCGATTCTACACTGATTTATGAGTTCAAATCAATCTTTTTACATCGTGATTCATTCTGGTTTGATTTGAATCAAGAAGAAATTGCCAAATCTCCAAACCGGGTAAACTGGAATCACTTCGGTTAAAAGTTGAATAACTTCTTCATCATAAGTCCAATGATATTGATTCAACTTCAGGATGATTCTGCACTGATTTATGAGTCCAAATCAAGCTTCTTACATCGTGATTCATTCTGGTTTGATTAGAATGAAGAAGAAATTGTCAAATCTCCAAACAAGGTAAATTGGAGTCACTTCGGTTAAAAGTGGGATAACTTCTTCATCATAACTCCTATGATCTTGATTCAACTTCAGGGTGATTATCCACTTATTTATGAGTCCAAATCAAGCTTCTTACATCTTGATTCATTCTGGTTTGATTAGAACCAAGAAGAAATTGCCAAATTTCCAAACAAGGTAAATTGGAGTCACTTCGGTTAAAAGTGGGATAACTTCTTCATCATAACTCCTATGATATTAATTCAACTTCAGGGTGATTTACACTGATTTATGAGTACAACTCAAGCTTCTTACATCGTGATTCATTCTGGTTTGATTTGAATCAAGAAGAAATTACCAAATCTCCAAACAGGGTAAACTGGAATCACTTCGGTTAAAAGTGAAATAACTTGTTCATTATAAGTCCAATGATATTGATTCAACTTCAGGATGATTCTACACTGGTTTATGAGTCCAAATCAAGCTTCTTACATCTTGATTCATTCTGGTTTGATTAAAATCAAGAAGAAATTCCCAAATCTCCAAACAGGGTAAACTGGATTCACTTCTGTTAAAAGTGGGATAACTTCTTCATTATAACTCCAGTGATATTGATTCAACTTCAGCGTGATTCTACACTGATTTATGAGTTCAAATCAATCTTCTTACATCGTGATTCATTCTGGTTTGTGATGTAACCCTGCCCAGATGTGCAATCAACCAAAACTACCCGAGTTCGACCATGAAGAAGCTTGCGATGGAGAAAGACCAACCAGAGCTCAAAGGGGAGTTTGGAGACTATTTCACTCCATCAACTGACCATGAGGAGTATTCTTGTAAAGCAAAAACCAATCCAGTTCGTTGGGTTACTAGAGATGTTAAAAGAATTCACTTTTTCGGTCATATCGGTTCATGGAGACCACCTGATGATCTAATCAAGTTCTTGTTCATCCTTGGTGAACCAATGCATTCTTCTATGAAGCCTAGATCAGAATTACATGGCAAGATGTCCAAGAAAGCTTATGGCACATTTTGGATCAATGGGTCCAAAGAGAAGTCTACATTTCTAGTCTCTAAGTTTCTTAATTTCTACATTTTGTCTTTTCATTTCTAAAACTTGTAAGTCCTATATAAGGGGATGCACGACCAGAATAATATTTCATTCACCTTTTTATCAACATTCTCTCTAAATCTGTGAATCCCTTGTTCATCCATGAACACTGATTGCTAGGAGTTCATTCTCTGCAAGCAAAACTTGTCTTTGATCACAAACAGAGTTCATTCTCTTGATCTTAGACACATCTACACAAGATCTGATCAGTTCATAGATCATTTCTGAAGATCATCCAATCAATCCATCCATCATCAACAAAATCAACTCAGATCTCTCTCAAAACCATCAGATCTTCCTTCAAAAGAATCAGGGACAAAGGATCTCCTCACCAGGGGTTCACCAAGTGGTATCAGAGCAGATTTGAAGGCTCTTGATCTGGGGTTTGATTCTAAAACTTTTCCACTTCTTTTTGTTTTGGGAATTTGTTTTCTATTCTCTGCAATTTTCTCTGCATTTTTTCCAGAAATCTCTTATCTTTCTATCTGTTAAATCTGCAAGAGGGCCAACCAGATTAAAAAAAAAAATCAAAAGAAAAGTTGAAGAGAAATCCAACTTGGCTGAGGAGAAATCCAGCCTGGCTGAGGAGAAATCCAGCCCTGGTGGTAAAGCCTCTTGCAAACAAAAATCTTGCAATCTTTCTATCTCTTTCTTCTGTTTTGGAGTTAGGGTTTGTTCTCTGAAGTTTGATCTTTGTTTGTTGCTGAGCTACTGGATTCACAGAAAAAAAAATCACAGAAAAATCAGAGAGAAACACTTGAGAGATTGTGAGGCTTATGCTATCTGTTATTGTGCTAATTTTTCTTGTTGAGATTCTAACAGGAAGCCATGTCTGGAGGAAGCAATTTCAGGAGGAGACGTCCTCAGAAGGAGTTAGATTACAACCTGTTTGACACTGCAGCAAAAGCAGCCTTGAAAAGAAGAGAAAAGTCTATGAGAAAAGAGATTCATATGATATTGATGAGTCTGGTTATGAGCAGGAAAGGATACAGTCCAGGAGGACACTGGAAAGGCTTAAAAGGAGGAGCACACATCATGATCAATTCAGTTCTTCCACAAAGAGTGTGCTGGGAAAAAGACAGATTTTTTTTAAGAAAAGAAAAGTCGGTTTTTAACCATTCTGATTTTATGCAGGAAAAGCCACGACCAGTGAGGCAAGATGAACCAACTAGGAGGAGCAGAGAACGTCTTATACATGCCATAGAAGAGACAGAAGCTTGCTATGGTCGTGATCCCATAAAGAAGTCTCAGAAACAACCAGCAGCACTTGATTATTTGGACAGCCAACAGTTTCAAGATGATTTCAAAAAGATTGCACAACAAGTACTGCAAGATTTTGTAACAGACCAGCAAAGGAGACCAACCTCACGACCTTCCTCAAGAGTTTCTGATCCAAAGGGTTGTAGGAAGCAGGAGCAGATTGTCCAAGAACTGAAAACAGAGCCATCAAAGGTAATAAAAGAACCTGAGGCAGAAAATGAGTTTTCTCTTTTCTCTCCTCAATCTGAACTTGCTATCAGTAGTTCTTGTGATAAACTAAACTCTTTTGAACCGGTGCATCTGAGTAGTCTTGTTTTAGTATCTCAGTTCTTAGAAGAAAATTCAGCAGAATAAGCACAAAAGAGTTTACCACCAGAAGAAGAGTTGGAGCAGCCAAACAACATTGAAGCAGAAAAGGATGCTAAGTCATTCTCTTTGGACTCTCAAGAGCACTGTAAGGATCTTGATATGGTTAAATCTCTGCCTGAAATGTTTGTTATGGTTAGTTCCAGTGATGTAAAACGTTTTCGTCTGGAAAAAGTGAAAGAATTTTTTGTTCCAAACTCTGTTTTTGATAACATGATTAATTCTTTTAAAGTGTTTGAACCTGATAAAATCTCTGATCAAAAATGTTTTCAGTGTGTTAGTGACATTAATTTTGATCATGTTTTGAGTCTTGAGCAGTTTATGAAACATTACAGAAGTTGTGAGCACCTTGAAAAGACATTAGAGCTTCTCCTGCAACAACCTGATTTCTGTTTCAGAAAACCTTGTGATTCATTTGCTTGTTTTAAAGATAATGGCTTTGATCTGAGTTTTTCTAGGCATGAACTTGTCACTGATGAATTGTCTGCATTTGGTTTTGCTTTGAACGAACCTAGAAAGTTGCAGGAACATAAATAACTTAAGGCTGAAACTGAATTTGTTTATGATTCTGTTTTGAAACATGTTCATTCTTGTTCTGAAACTGATAAATCTTGGTTTGTTATAGGATCATGCTTGCAGAATGATGTAGTTTTGAGCTTTGATGATATATTAGTGTACAACACATTCTTTGAAATTCATGCTAAACCTGTGAGACATGTGCTAACTGATTCTGAATCTGATCTTGAACATAAACTTTTATATTCTGAATCTTAACAAGTTAGGCACATTTTGAAGATTTTCTATGGTATTTCATGCCTTGAAAACATTATGGTTTATAACATTTTCTTTGATTAACATGCTGAGCCTTTGTTAAATGATTCTATGTTGTGGTCTAAATAAGAGAAACTTGTGCTCATTTTGAAGTTGTTCTCTAAGAACTGCATTGTTTTGTGCCTTGATACCATTCTGGTATACAATACTTACTTTGATGTGCATTCTGAAAGTCTGAAACAAGTGCAACGTGTTCTCAGAAAGAAACTCTTGGTTACTGATCAGATTAAGAACATGTATTGCCTATATAATGCTGGGTATCTAGGCTGGGTTTTGAATGTTCAGGATCAAGCAGTTCAGTCTCAAAGAAGTGTAAGGAACGAGAGCATAGACCATGCTTATCAGCCTGAGATTTGGAGATGGAAGTACTTGAGGAAAATGGCTTCAAAACTCCAAGGAAGTTTTTATCCTAAACCTTACTTTGATCTTGCTTACATGTTTATCTTCTTGATCATTTGTCTAGTGTCTTACCTGTTACCATTTGACGTAGGAGACTTGGATTTGAGGACAAATCCTTTCAAAGGAGGAGGGGATGATATAACCCTGCCCAGATGTGCAATCAACCAAAACTACCCGAGTTGGACCATGAAGAAGCTTGCGATGGAGAAAGACCAACCAGATCTCAAAGGGGAGTTTGGAGACTATTTCACTCCATCAACTGACCATGAGGAGTATTCTTGTAAAGCAGAAACCAATCAAGTTTGTTGGGTTACTAGAGATGTTAAAAGAATTAACTTTTTCGGTCATCTCGGTTCATGGAGGCCACCTGATGATCTAATCAAGTTCTTGTTCATCCTTGGTGAACCAATGCATTCTTCTATGAAGCCTAAATCAGAATTACATGGCAAGATGTCCAAGAAAGCTTATGGCACGTTTTGGATCAATGGGTCAAAAGAGAAGTCTACATTTCTAGTTTCTAAGTTTCTTAATTTCTACATTTTGTCTTTTCATTTCTAAAACTTGTAAGTCCTATATAAAGGGATGCACGACCAGAATAATATTTCATTCACCTTTTTATCAACATTCTCTCTAAATCTGTGAATCCCTTGTTCATCCATGAAGACTGATTGCTAGGAGTTCATTCTCTGCAAGCAAAACTTGTCTTTGATCACAAACAGAGTTCATTCTCTTGATCTTAGACACATCTACAGAAGATCTGATCAGTTCATAGATCATTTCTGAAGATCATCCAATCAATCCATCCATCATCAACAAAATTGTAACAGCCCTCCCCGTGGGACCCAGCTGGCGCTGCAGCGCATCGACCCTAACTCCTCCTTTGTGATACAACCTGCCCGAAATCACCCTAGGCCTTGGCTCACAAATAGGTTATTGGTGAGGTTCGAACCCAGGACCTCACCCTTTAACAACTCTCCCACAGAGAAGCTATCACCAATTGTCCTGCAGCTCAATTGGTGACAGCTTCTCTGTAAGAGTGCTGTTAAAGGGTGAGGTCTTGGGTTCGAGTAGCGCCAAGCGCACCAATAACCCACCTGTGAGCCGAGGCCTAGGGGTGATTTCGGGCAGGTTGTATCACAGGGGAGGGGTTAGGGTCGATGCGCTGCAGCGCCAGCTGGGTCCCACGGGGAGGGCTGTCACAAAAAAGTCGACTTTTATGTAACGGCCTACCCCACAACTGGGCGGATCAGCCGGCCCTGCAGTGCACCGACCCTAACCCCTCCCTTGTGATACAACCTGCCCGAAATCACCCCTAGGCCTCGGCTCACAGGTGGGTTATTGGTGCGCTTGGCGTTACTCGAACCCAAGACCTCACCCTTTAACAACACTCCCACAGAGAAGCTGTTACCAATTGATCTGCAGGTCCACCCACGGCTAATGGGCCACCCACGCCCGCTCTCTCGGCCCGTGGGCCCCATCCCATCCGACGGTCGGTCGTTAATTTTTTAAGGCTCGAAATCATTGTTTACTATCCCTGCAATCACCACCCGACCTTTCCCCGTGGTTTGGCCTCACTCACATGGTATCACGAATCACTTCCCGATAGGTCACCCATCCTTTCACTACTCCAGCCCAAGCACGCTAAACTCTGGAGTTCTAAACGGATGTGTGACGGAGAAGGTAAGTCAACTTTGGTGACATAGGTAGCCAAATCAATTATCTTAAGCCTTTTTTCAAATATCACAACTCGGGATGTTACAATTCACCCCCTCTCAAAGAACGCAACGCCCTCGTTGCGCCCCTGACAGGTCTCAAGACGCCTCTCAGGTCAGAACTGAGATGGCTAACCAGCTCTGATACCACTTATAACGCCCCGACCGCCCACGGCTAATGGGCCACCCACGCCTGCTCTCTCGGCCCATGGGCCCCATCCCATCCGACGGTCGGTCGTTAATTTTTCAAGGCTCGAAATCATTGTTTACTGGCCCTGCAATCACCACCCGACCTTTCCCCGTGCTTTGGCCTCACTCACACGGTATCACGAATCACTTCCCGATAGGTCACCCATCCTTTCACTACTCCAGCCAAAGCACGCTTAACTCTGGAGTTCTAAACGGATGTGTGACGGAAAAGGTAAGTCAACTTTGGTGACATAGGTAGCCAAATCAATTATCTTAAGCCTTTTTTCAAATATCACAACTCGGGATGTTACAAAAATCAACTCAGATCTCTCTCAAAACCATCAGATCTTCCTTGAAAAGAATCAGGGACAAAGGATCTCCTCACCAGGGGTTCATCAGTTTGATTAGAATCAAGAAGAAATTGCCAAATCTCCAAACATGGTAAACTGGATTCACTTCGGTTAAAAGTGTGATAACTTCTTCATCATAACTCCTATGATATTGATTCAACTACAGGGTGATTTACACTGATTTATGAGTACAAATCAAGCTTCTTACATCGTGATTCATTCTGGTTTGATTTGAATCAAGAAGAAATTGCCAACTCTCCAAACAGGGCAAACTGGAATCACTTCGGTTAAAAGTGGGATAACTTCTTCATCATAACTCCTATGATATTGATTCAACTTCAGGGTGATTTACACTGATTAATGAGTCCAAATCAATCTTCTTACATCGTGATTCATTCTGGTTTTATTAGTATCAAGAATAAATTGCCAAATCTCCAAACAGGGCAAACTGGAATCACTTCGGTAAAAAGTGAGATAACTTCTTCATCATAAGTCCATTGATATTGATTCAACTTCAGAATGATTCTTCACTGATTTATGAGTCCAAATCAAGCTTCTTACATCGTGATTCATTCTGGTTTGATTAGAATCAAGAAGAAATTGCCAAATCTCCAAACAAGGTAAATTGGAGTCACTTCGGTTAAAAGTGGGATAACTTCTTCATCATAACTCATGTGATCTTGATTCAACTTCAGGTTGATTCTAAACTTATTTATGAGTGTAAATTAACTTTCTTACATCGTGATTCGTTCTGTTTTTATTAGTATCAAGAAGAAATTGCCAACTCTCCAAACAAGGCAAACTGGAATCACTTCGGTTAAAAGTGGGATAACTTCTTCATCATAACTCCAACGATCTTGATTCAACTTCAGGGTGATTCTAAACTTATTTATGAGTCCATATAAAGCTTCTTAAATCATGATTCGTTCTGGTTTTATTAGTATCAATAAGAAATTGCCAACTCTCCAAACCGGTCAAACTAGAATCACTTCGGTTAAAAGTGGAATAACTTCTTCATCATAAGTCCAATGATATTGATACAACTTCAGGATGATTCTGCACTGATTTATGAGTCCAAATAAAGCTTCTTACATATTGATTCATTCTTGTTTGATTAGAATCAAGAAGAAATTACCAAATCTCCAAACAAGGTAAATTGGAGTCACTTCAGTTAAAAGTGGGATAACTTCTTCATCATAACTCCTATGATCTTGATTCAACTTCAGGGTGATTCTACACTGATTTACGAGTCCAAATCAAGCTTCTTACATCATGATTCATTCTATTTTTATTAGTATCAAAAAGATATTGCCAAATCTCCAAACAGGGTAAACTGGAATCACATCGGTTAAAAGTGGAATAACTTCTTCATCATAACTCCTATGATCTTGATTCAACTTCAGGGTGGTTCTACACGGAGTTATGAGTCCAAATCAAGCTTCTTACATCGTGATTCATTCTGTTTTTTAGTATCAAGAATAAATTGCCAAATCTCCAAACAGGGTAAACTGGAATCACATCGGTTGAAAGTGGAATAACTTCTTCATCATAACTCCTATGATCTTGATTCAACTTCAGGGTGATTCTACACTGATTTATGAGTCCAAATCAAGCTTCTTAAATCGTGATTCATTCTGGTTTTATTAGTATCAAGAAGAAATTGTCAACTCTCCAAACATGGCAAACTGGAATCACTTCGGCTAAAAGTGGGATAACTTCTTCATCATAACTCCTATGAACTTGATTCAACTTCAGGGTGATTTTACACTGATTTATGAGTCCAAATCAAGTTTCTTACATCGTGATTCATTCTGGTTTTATTAGTATCAAGAAGAAATTGCCAAATCTTCAAACAAGGTAAACTGGAATCACTTCGGTTAAAAGTGGCATAACTTCTTCATCATAACTCCTATGATCTTGATTCAATTTCAGGGTGATTCTACACGGATTTATGAGTCCAAAGAAAGCTTCTTACATCATGATTAATTCTGGTTTTATTAGTATCAAGAATAAATTGCCAAATCTCCAAACAGGGTAAACTGGAATCACTTCGGTTAAAAGTGGGATAACACTTCATCATAACTCCTATGATATTGATTCAACTTCAGGGTGATTTACACTAATTTATGAGTACAAATCAAGCTTCTTACATTGTGATTCATTCTGGTTTGATTTGAATTAAGAAGAAATTGCCAAATCTCCAAACAGGGTAAACTGGAATCACTTCGGTTAAAAGTAGAATAACTTCTTCATAATAAGTCCAATGATATTGATTCAACTTCAGGATGATTCTGCACTGATTTATGAGTCCAAATCAAGCTTCTTACATCTTGATTCATTCCGGTTTGATTAGAATCAAGAAGAAATTGCCCAATCTCCAAACAGGGTAAACTGGATTTACTTCGGTTAAAAGTTGGATAACTTCTTCATCATAACTCCTATGATATTGATTCAACTTCAGGGTGATATACACTGATTTATGAGTACAAATCAAGCTTCTTACATCATGATTCATTCTGGTTTGATTTGAATCAAGAAGAAATTGCCAAATCTCCAAACAGGATAAACTGGAATCACTTCGGTTAAAAGTGGGATAACTTCTTCATCATAACTCCTATGATATTGATTCAACTTCAGGGTGATTATCCACTGATTTATGAGTCCAAATAAAGATTCTTACATCTTGATTCATTATGGTTTGATTAGAATCAAGAAAAAATTGCAAACTCTCCAAACTGGAATCACTTCAGTTAAAAGTGGGATAACTTCTTCATCATAACTCCTATGATCTTGATTCAACTTGAGGGTGATTCTACACGGATTTATGAGTCCAAATCAAGCTTCTTACATCGTGATTCATTCGGGTTTTATTAGTATTAAGACTAAATTGTCAAATATCTAAACAGGGTAAACTGGATTCACTTCGGTTAAAAGTGGGATAACTTCTTCATCATAACTCCTTATATTGATTCAACTTCAGTGTGATTTACACTAATTTATGAGTACAAATCAAGCTTCTTACATCGTGATTCATTTTGCTTTGATTTGAATCAAGAAGAAATTGCCAAATCTCCAAACAGCTTAAACTGGAATCACTTCAGTTAAAAGTGGCATAACTTCTTCATCATAACTCCAATGATACTGATTCAACTTCAGGGTGATTCTACACTGATTTTTTAGTTCAAATCAAGCTTCTTACATCGTGATTCATTCTTGTTTGATTAGAATCAAGAAGAAATTGTCAAATCACCAAACAGGGTAAACTGGAATCACTTCGGCTAAAAGTTGAATAACTTCTTCATCATAAGTCCAATGATATTGATTCAACTTCAGGATGATTCTGCACTGATTTTTGAGTCCAAATCAAGGTTCTTACATCGTGATTCATTCTGGTTTGATTAGAATCAAGAAGAAATTTTCAAATCTCCAAACAAGGTAAATTGGAATCACTTCGGTTAAAAGTGGGATAACTTCTTCATCATAACTCCTATGATCTTGATTCAACTTCAGGGTGATTCTAAACTTATTTATGAGTCCAAATCAAACTTCTTACATCGTGATTCGTTCTGGTTTTATTAGTATCAAGAAGAAATTGCCAACTCTCCAAACAGGGCAAACTGGAATCACTTCGGTTAAAAGTGGGATAACTTCTTCATCTAACTCCTATGATCTTGATTCAACTTCAGGGTGATTCTACACTGATTTATGAGTACAAATCAAGCTTCTTCCATCGTGATTCATTCTGGTTTTATTAGTATCAAGAAGAAATTTCCAAATCTCCAAACATGGTAAAGTGGAATCACTTGGGTTAAAAGTGGGGAAACTTCTTCATCAGAACTCCTATGATCTTGATTAAACTTCAGGGTGATTCTAAACTGATTAATGAGTCCAAGTCAAGCTTCTTACATCGTGATTCATTCTGGTTTTATTAGTATCAAGAAGAAATTGCCAAATCTCCAAACAGGGTAAACTGGATTAATTTCGGTTAAAAGTGGGATAACTTCTTCATCATAACTCCTATGATATTGATTCAACATCAGGGTTTTTATCCACTGATTTATGAGTCCAAATCAAGATTCTTACATCTTGATTCATTATGGTTTGATTAGAATCAAGAAGAAATTGCCAAATCTCCAAACATGGTAAACTGGAATCACATCGGTTAAAAGTGGAATAACTTCTTCATCATAACTCCTATGATCTTGATTCAACTTCAGGGTTATTCTACACTGATTTATGAGTCCAAATCAAGCTTCTTAATTCGTGATTCATTCTGGTTTTATTATTATCAAGAAGAAATTGCAAACTCTCCAAACAGGGCAAACTGGAATCACTTCGGTTAAAAGTGGGATAACTTCTTCATCATAACTCCTATGATATTGATTCAACTTCAGGGTGATTTACACTGATTTATGAGTAAAAATCAAGCTTCTTACATCATGATTCATTTTGGTTTGATTTGAATCAAGAAGAAATTGTCAAATCTCCAAACAGGGTAAACTGGAATCACATCGGTTAAAAGTGGAATAACTTCTTCATCATAACTCCTATGATCTTGATTCAACTTCAGGGTGATTCTACAATGATTTATGAGTCCAAATCAAGCTTCTTACATCGTGATTCATTCTGGTTTTATTAGTATCAAGAAGAAATTGCCAACTCTCCAAACAGGGCAAACTGGAATCACTTCGGCTAAAAGTGGGATAACTTCTTCATCATAACTCCTATGATCTTGATTCAACTTCAGGGTGATTTTACACTGATTTATGAGTCCAAATCAAGCTTCTTACATCGTGATTCATTCTGGTTTTATTAGTATCAAGAAGAAATTGCCAAATCTCCAAACAGGGTAAACTGGATTCACTTCGGTTAAAAGTGGGATAACTTCTTCATCATAACTCCTATGATATTGATTCAAATTCAGGGTGATTATCCACTGATTTATGAGTCCAAATCAAGATTCTTACATCTTGATTCATTATGGTTTAATTAGAATCAAGAAGAAATTGCAAACTCTCCAAACAGGGCAAACTGGAATTACTTCGGTTAAAAGTGGGATAACTTCTTCATCATAACTCCTATGATCTTGATTCAACTTCAGGGTGATTCTACACGGATTTATGAGTCCAAAGCAAGCTTCTTACATCGTGATTAATTCTGGTTTTATTAGTATCAAGAATAAATTGCCAAATCTCCAAACAGGATAAACTGGAATCACTTCGGTTAAAAGTGGGATAACTTCTTCATCATAACTCCTATGATATTGATCAACTTCAGGGTGATTTACACTAATTTATGAGTACAAATCAAGCTTCTTACATCGTTATTCATTCTGGTTTGATTTGAATCAAGAAGAAATTGCCAAATCTCCAAACAGGGTAAACTGGAATCACTTCGGTTAAAAGTAGAATAACTTCTTCATAATAAGTCCAATAATATTGATTCAACTTCAGGATGATTCTGCACTGATTTATGAGTCCAAATCAAGCTTCTTACATCTTGATTCATTCTGGTTTGATTAGAATCAAGAAGAAATAGCCAAATCTCCAAACAGGATAAACTGGATTCACTTTGGTTAAAAGTGGAATAACTTCTTCATCATAACTCCTATGGTATTAATTCAACTTCAGGGTGATTATCCACTGATTTATGAGTCCAAATCAAGCTTCTTAAGTCGTGATTCATTCTGGTTTTATTAGTATCAAGAAGAAATTGCCAAATCTCCAAAAAGGGTAAACTGGATTCACTTCGGTTAAAAGTGAGATAACTTCTTCATCATAACTCGTATGATATTGATTCAACTTCAGGGTGATTATCCACTGATTTATGAGTCCAAATGAAGATTCTTACATCTTGATTCATTATGGTTTAATTAGAATCAAGAAGAAATTGCAAACTCTCCAAACAGGGCAAACTGGAATCACTTCGGTTAAAAGTGGGATAACTTCTTCATCATAACTCCTATGATCTTGATTCAACTTCAGGGTGATTCTACACGGATTTATGAGTCCAAAGCAAGCTTCTTACATCATGATTAATTCTGGTTTTATTAGTATCAAGAATAAATTGTCAAATCTCCAAACATGGTAAACTAGAATCACTTTGGTTAAAAGTGGGATAACTTCTTCATCATAACTCCTATGATATTGATTCAACTTCATGTTGATTTACACTAATTTATGAGTACAAATCAAGCTTGTTACATTGTGATTCCTTCTGGTTTGATTTGAATCAAGAAGAAATTTCCAAATCTCCAAACAGGGTAAACTGGAATCACTTCGGTTAAAAGTAGAATAACTTCTTCATAATAAGTCCAATGATATTGATTCAACTTCAGGATGATTCTGCACTGATTTATGAGTCCAAATCAAGCTTCTTACATCTTGATTCATTCTGGTTTGATTAGAATCAAGAAGAAATTGCCCAATCTCCAAACAGGGTAAACTGGATTCACTTCGGTTAAAAGTGGGATAACTTCTTTATCATAACTCCAATGATATTGATTCAACTTCGTGGTGATTCTGCACTGATTTATGAGTTCAAATCAAGCTTCTTACATCGTGAGTCATTCTGGTTTTATTAGAATCAAGAAGAAATTGCCAAATCTCCAAACAGGGTAAACTGGATTTACTTCGGTTAAAAGTGGGATAACATCTTCATCATAACTCCTATGATATTGATTCAACTTCGGGGTGATTTACACTGATTTATGAGTACAAATCAAGCTTCTTACATCGTGATTCATTCTGGTTTGATTTGAATAAAGAAGAAATTGCCAAATCTCCAAACAGGGTAAACTGGAATCACTTCGGTTAAAAGTGGGATAACTTCTTCATCATAACTCCTATGATCTTGATTCAACTTCAGGGTGATTCTACACGGATTTATGAGTCCAAATCAAGCTTCTTACATCGTGATTCATTCTGATTTTATTAGTATTAAGAATAAATTGTCAAATATCTAAACAGGGTAAACTGGATTCACTTCGGTTAAAAGTGGGATAACTTCTTCATCATAACTCCTATGATATTGATTCAACTTCAGGGTGATTTACACTAATTTATGAGTACAAATCAAGCTTCTTACATCTTGATTCATTCTGGTTTGATTTGAATCAAGAAGAAATTGCCAAATCTCCAAACAGGGTAAACTGGAATCACTTCGGTTAAAAGTGGGATAACTTCTTCATCATAACTCCAATGATATTGATTCAACTTCAGGGTGATTCTACACTGATTTTTAAGTTCAAATCAAGATTCTTACATCGTGATTCATTCTGGTTTGATTAGAATCAAGAAGAAATTGTCAAATCTCCAAACAGGGTAAACTGGAATCACTTCGGTTAAAAGTTGAATAACTTCTTCATCATAAGTCCAATGATATTGATTCAACTTCAGGATGATTCTGCACTGATTTTTGAGTCCAAATCAAGCTTCTTACATCGTGATTCATTCTGTTTTGATTAGAATCAAGAAGAAATTGTCAAATCTCCAAACAAGGTAAATTGGAATCACTTCGGTTAAAAGTGGGATAACTTCTTCATCATAACTCCTATGATCTTGATTCAACTTCAGGGTGATTCTAAACTTATTTATGAGTCCAAATCAAACTTCTTACATCGTGATTCGTTCTGGTTTTATTAGTATCAAGAAGAAATATCCAACTCTCCAAACAGGGCAAACTGGAATCACTTCGGTTAAAAGTGGGATAACTTCTCCATCATAACTCCTATGATCTTGATTCAACTTCAGGGTGATTATACACTGATTTATGAGTCCAAATCAAGCTTCTTACATCGTGATTCATTCTGGTTTTATTAGTATCAAGAAGAAATTGCCAAATCTCCAAACATGGTAAACTGGAATCACTTCGGTTAAAAGTGGGATAACTTCTTCATCATAACTCCTATGATCTTGATTAAACTTAAGGGTGATTCTAAACTGATTAATGAGTCCAAGTCAAGCTTCTTACATCGTGATTCATTCTGGTTTTATTAGTATCAAGAAGAAATTGCCAAATCTCCAAACAGGGTAAACTGGATTAATTTCGGTTAAAAGTGGGATAACTTCTTCATCATAACTCCTATGATATTGATTCAACATCAGGGTTTTTATCCACTGATTTATGAGTCCAAATCAAGATTCTTACATCTTGATTCATTATGGTTTGATTAGAATCAAGAAGAAATTGCCAAATCTCCAAACATGGTAAACTGGAATCACATCGGTTAAAAGTGGAATAACTTCTTCATCATAACTCCTATGATCTTGATTCAACTTCAGGGTGATTCTACACTGATTTATGAGTCTAAATAAAGCTTCTTAAATTGTGATTCATTCTGGTTTTATTAGTATCAAGAAAAAATTGCCAAATCTCCAAACAGGATAAACTGGATTCACTTCGGTAAAAAGTGAGATAACTTCTTCATCATAACTTTTATGATCTTGATTCAACTTCAGGGTGATTATACACTGATTAATGAGTCCAAATCAAGCTTCTTATATCGTGATTCATTATGGTTTTATTAGTATCAATAATAAATTACCAAATCTCCAAACATGGCAAATTGGAATCACTACGGTTAAAAGTAGGATAACTTAATCATCATAACTCCTATGATATTGATTCAACTTCAAGGTGATTTACACTGATTTATGAGTAAAAATCAAGCTTCTTACATCATGATTCATTCTGGTTTTATTTGAATCAAGAAGAAATTGCCAAATCTCCAAACATGGTAAACTGGAATCACATCGGTTAAAAGTGGAATAACTTCTTCATCATAACTCCTATGATCTTGATTCAACTTCAGGGTGATTCTACAATGAATTATGAGTCCAAATCAAGCTTCTTACATCGTGATTCATTCTGGTTTTATTAGTATCAAGAAGAAATTGCCAACTCTCCAAACAGGGCAAACTGGAATCACTTCGGCTAAAAGTGGGATAACTTCTTCATCATAACTCCTATGATCTTGATTCAACTTCAGGGTGATTTTACACTGATTTATGAGTCCAAATCAAGCTTCTTACATCGTGATTCATTCTGGGTTTATTAGTATCAAGAAGAAATTGCGAAATCTCCAAACAGGGTAAACTGGATTCACTTCGGTTAAAAGTGGGATAACTTCTTCATCATAACTCCTATGATATTGATTCAAATTCAGGGTGATTATCCACTGATTTATGAGTCCAAATCAAGATTCTTACATCTTGATTCATTATGGTTTAATTAGAATCAAGAAGAAATTGCAAACTCTCCAAACAGGGCAAACTGGAATTACTTCGGTTAAAAGTGGGATAACTTCTTCATCATAACTCCTATGATCTTGATTCAACTTCAGGGTGATTCTACACGGATTTATGAGTCCAAAGCAAGCTTCTTACATCGTGATTAATTCTGGTTTTATTAGTATCAAGAATAAATTGCCAAATCTCCAAACAGGGTAAACTGGAATCACTTCGGTTAAAAGTGGGATAACTTCTTCATCATAACTCCTATGATATTGATCAACTTCAGGGTGATTTACACTAATTTATGAGTACAAATCAAGCTTCTTACATCGTTATTCATTCTGGTTTGATTTGAATCAAGAAGAAATTGCCAAATCTCCAAACAGGGTAAACTGGAATCACTTCGGTTAAAAGTAGAATAACTTCTTCATAATAAGTCCAATGATATTGATTCAACTTCAGGATGATTCTGCACTGATTTATGAGTCCAAATCAAGCTTCTTACATCTTGATTCATTCTGGTTTGATTAGAATCAAGAAGAAATTGCCAAATCTCCAAGCAGGGTAAACTGGATTCACTTCGGTTAAAAGTGGAATAACTTCTTCATCATAACTCCTATGATATTGATTCATCTTGAGGGTGATTATACACTAATTAATTAGTCCAAATCAAGCTTCTTACATCTTTATTCGTTCTGGTTTGACTAGAATCAAGAAGAAATTGCCAACTCTCCAAACAGGGCAAACTGGAATCACTTCGGTTAAAAGTGGGATAACTTCTTCATCATAACTTCTATGATCTTGATTCAACTTCAGGGTGATTCTACACTGATTTATGAGTCCAAATCAAGCTTCTTACATCGTGATTCAATCTGGTTTTATTAGTATCAAGAAGAAATTGCCAAATCTCCAAACATGGTAAACTGGAATCACTTCGGTTAAAAGTGGGATAACTTCTTCATCATAACTCCTATGATCTTGATTAAACTTCAGGGTGATTCTAAACTGATTAATGAGTCCAAGTCAAGCTTCTTACATCGTGATTCATTCTGGTTTTATTAGTATCAAGAAGAAATTGCCAAATCTCCAAACAGGGTAAACTGGATTAATTTTGGTTAAAAGTGGGATAACTTCTTCATCATAACTCCTATGATATTGATTCAACATCAGGGTTTTTATCCACTGATTTATGAGTCCAAATCAAGATTCTTACATCTTGATTCATTATGGTTTGATTAGAATCAAGAAGAAATTGCCAAATCTCCAAACATGGTAAACTGGAATCACATCGGTTAAAAGTGGAATAACTTCTTCATCATAACTCCTATGATCTTGATTCAACTTCAGGGTGATTCTACACTGATTTATGAGTCCAAATCAAGCTTCTTAAGTCGTGATTCATTCTGGTTTTATTAGTATCAAGAAGAAATTGCCAAATCTCCAAACAGGGTAAACTGGATTCACTTCGGTTAAAAGTGGGATAACTTCTTCATCATAACTCCTATGATTTTGATTCAACTTCATGGTGATTATACACTGATTAATGAGTCCAAATCAAGCTTCTTATATCGTGATTCATTAGGGTTTTATTAGTATCAATAATTAATTGCCATATCTCCAAACATGGCAAATTGGAATCACTACGGTTAAAAGTGGGATAACTTAATCATCATAACTCCTATGATATTGATTCAACTTCAGGGTGATTTACACTGATTTATGAGTAAAAATCAAGCTTCTTACATCATGATTCATTCTGGTTTGATTTGAATCAAGAAGAAATTGCCAAATCTCCAAACAGGGTAAACTGGAATCACATCGGTTAAAAGTGGAATAACTTCTTCATCATAACTCCTATGATCTTGATTCAACTTCAGGGTGATTCTACACTGATTTATGAGTCCAAATCAAGCTTCTTATATCGTGATTCATTCTGGTTTTATTAGTATCAAGAAGAAATTGCCAACTCTCCAAACAAGGCAAACTGGAATCACTTCGGCTAAAAGTGGGATAACTTCTTCATCATAACTCCTATGATCTTGATTCAACTTCAGGGTGATTTTACACTGATTTATGAGTCCAAATCAAGCTTCTTACATCGTGATTCATTCTGGGTTTATTAGTATCAAGAAGAAATTGCCAAATCTCCAAACAGGGTAACCTGGAATCACTTCGGTTAAAAGTAGAATAACTTCTTCATAATAAGTCCAATGATATTGATTCAACTTCAGGATGATTCTGCACTGATTTATGAGTCCAAATCAAGCTTCTTACATCTTGATTCATTCTGGTTTGATTAGAATCAAGAAGAAATTGCCAAATCTCCAAGCAGGGTAAACTGGATTCACTTCGGTTAAAAGTGGAATAACTTCTTCATCATAACTCCTATGATATTGATTCAACTTCAGGGTGATTATCCACTGATTTATGAGTCAAAATCAAGATTATTACATCTTGATTCATTATGGTTTGATTAGAATCAAGAGGAAATTGCCAACTCTCCAAACATGGCAAACTGGAATCACTTCGGTTAAAAGTGGGATAACTTCTTCATCATAACTCCTATGATCTTGATTCAACTTCAGGGTGATTATCCACTGATTTATATGTCCAAATCAAGCTTCTTACATCTTTATTCACTATGGTTTGATTAGAATCAAGAAGAAATTGCCAAATCTCCAAAAGGGTAAACTTGAGTCACTTCGGTTAAAAGTGGGATAACTTCTTCATCATAACTCCTATGATCTTGATTCAACTTCAGGGTGATTCTACACTGATTAATGAGTCCAAATCAAGCTTCTTATATCGTGATTCATTATGGTTTTATTAGTATCAATAATAAATTGCCAAATCTCCAAACATGGCAAATTGGAATCACTATGGTTAAAAGTGGGATAACTTATTCATCATAACTCCTATGATATTGACTCAACTTCAGGGTCATTTACACTGATTTATGAGTAAAAATCAAGCTTCTTACATCGTGATTCATTCTGGTTTGATTTAAATTAAGAACAAATTGCCAAATTTCCAAACAGGATAAACTGGAATCACATCGGTTAAAAGTGGAATAACTTCTTCATCATAACTCCTATGATCTTGATTCAACTTCAGGGTGATTCTACACTGATTTATGAGTCCAAATCAAGCTTCTTAAGTCGTGATTCATTCTGGTTTTATTAGTATCAAGAAAAAATTGACAAATCTCCAAACAGGGTAAACTGGATTCACTTCGGTTAAAAGTGGGATAACTTCTTCATCATAACTCCTATGATTTTGATTCAACTTCAGGGTGATTATACACTGATTAATGAGTCCAAATCAGGCTTCTTATATCGTGATTCATTATGGTTTTATTAGTATCAATCATAAATTGCCAAATCTCCAAACATGGCAAATTGGAATCACTACGGTTAAAAGTAGGATAACTTAATCATCATAACCCCTATGATATTGATTCAACTTCAGGGTGATTTACACTGATTTATGAGTAAAAATCAAGCTTCTTACATCATGATTCATTCTGGTTTGATTTGAATAAAGAAGAACTTGCCAAATCTCCAAACAGGGTAAACTGGAATCACATCGGTTAAAAGTGGAATAACTTCTTCATCATAACTCCTATGATCTTGATTCAACTTCAGGGTAATTCTACAATGATTTATGAGTCCAAATCAAGCTTCTTACATCGTGATTCATTCTGGTTTAATTAGTATCATGAAGAAATTGCCAACTCTCCAAACAGGGCAAACTGGAATCACTTCGGCTAAAAGTGGGATAACTTCTTCATCATAACTCCTATGATCTTGATTCAACTTCAGGGTGATTTTACACTGATTAATGAGTCCAAATCAAGCTTCTTACATCGTGATTCATTCTGGGTTTATTAGTATCAAGAATAAATTGCCAAATCTCCAAACACGGTAAACTAGATTCACTTCGGTTAAAAGTGGGATAACTTCTTCATCATAACTCCTATGATATTGATTCAAATTCAGGGTGATTATCCACTGATTTATGAGTCCAAATCAAGATTATTACATCTTGATTCATTATGGTTTAATTAGAATCAAGAAGAAATTGCAAACTCTCTAAACAGGGCAAACTGGAATTACTTCGGTTAAAAGTGGGATAACTTCTTCATCATAACTCCTATGATCTTGATTCAACTTCAGGGTGATTCTACACGGAATTATGAGTCCAAAGCAAGATTCTTACATCGTGATTAATTCTGGTTTTATTAGTATCAAGAATAAATTGCCAAATTTCCAAACAGGGTAAACTGGAATCACTTCGGTTAAAAGTGGGATAACTTCTTCATCATAACTTCTATGATATTTATCAACTTCAGGGTGATTTACACTAATTTATGAGTACAAATCAAGCTTCTTACATCGTTATTCATTCTGGTTTGATTTGAATCAAGAAGAAATTGCCAAATCTCCAAACAGGGTAAACTGGAATCACTTCGGTTTAAAGTAGAATAACTTCTTCATAATAAGTCCAATGATATTGATTCAACTTCAGGATGATTCTGCGCTGATTTATGAGTCCAAATCAAGCTTCTTACATCTTGATTCATTCTGGTTTGATTAGAATCAAGAAGAAATTGCCAAATCTCCAAGCAGGGTAAACTGGATTCACTTCGGTTAAAAGTGGAATAACTTCTTCATCATAACTCCTATGATATTGATTCAACTTCAGGGTGATTATTTACTGATTTATAAGTCCAAATCAAGATTATTACATCTTGATTCATTATGGTTTGATTAGAATCAAGAGGAAATTGCCAACTCTCCAAACATGGCAAACTGGAATCACTTCGGTTAAAAGTGGGATAACTTCTTCATCATAACTCCTATGATCTTGATTCAACATCAGGGTGATTATCCACTGATTTATGAGTCCAAATCAAGCTTCTTACATCTTTATTCACTCTGTTTTGATTAGAATCAAGAAGAAATTGCCAAATCTCCAAAAAAGGTAAACTTGAGCAACTTCGGTTAAAAGTGGGATAACTTCTTCATCATAACTCCAATGATCTTGATTCAACTTCAGGGTGATTCTACACTGATTAATGATTCCAAATAAAGCTTCCTATATCGTGATTCATTATGGTTTTATTAGTAGCAATAATAAATTGTCAAATCTCCAAACATGGCAAATTGGAATCACTAGTTTAAAAGTGGGATAACTTATTCATCATAACTCCTATGATATTGATTCAACTTCAGGGTCATTTACACTGATTTATGAGTAAAAATCAGGTTTCTTACATCGTGATTGATTCTGTTTTGATTTGAATCAAGAAGAAATTTCCAAATCTCCAAACAGGATAAACTGGAATCACATCGGTTAAAAGTGGAATAACTTCTTCATCATAACTCCTATGATCTTGATTCAACTTCAGGGTGATTCTACACTGATTTATGAGTCCAAATCAAGCTTCTTACATCGTGATTCATTCTGGTTTTATTAGTATCAAGAAGAAATTGCCAACTCTCCAAACATGGCAAACTGGAATCACTTCGGCTAAAAGTGGGATAACTTCTTCATCATAACTCCTATGATCTTGATTCAACTTCAGGGTGATTCTACACGGATTTATGAGTCCAAAGCAAGCTTCTTACATCATGATTAATTCTGGTTTTATTAGTATCAAGAATAAATTGTCAAATCTCCAAACAGGATAAACTAGAGTCATTTCGGTTAAAAGTGGGATAACTTCTTCATCATAACTCCTATGATATTGATTCAACTTCAGGTTAATTTACACTAATTTATGAGTACAAATCAAGCTTGTTACATTGTGATTCATTCTGGTTTGATTTGAATCAAGAAGAAATTGCCAAATCTCCAAACAGGGTAAACTGCAATCACTTCGGTTAAAAGTAGAATAACTTCTTCATAATAAGTCCAATGATATTGATTCAACTTCAGGATGATTCTGCACTGATTTATGAGTCCAAATCAAGCTTCTTACATCTTGATTCATTCTGGTTTGATTAGAATCAAGAAGAAATTGCCCAATCTCCAAACAGGGTAAACTGGATTCACTTCGGTTAAAAGTGGGATAACTTCTTCATCATAACTCCTATGATCTTGATTCAACTTCAGGGTGATTCTACACGGATTTATGAGTCCAAATCAAGCTTCTTACATCGTGATTCATTTTGGTTTTATTTGTATCAAGAATAAATTGTCAAATCTCCAAACAGGGTAAACTGGAATCACTTCGGTTAAAAGTGGGATAACTTCTTCATCATAACTCCTATGATCTTGATTCAACTTCAGGGTGATTCTACACAGATTTATGAGTCCAAATCAAGCTTCTTACATCGTGATTCATTCTGGTTTTATTAGTATCACGAATAAATTGTCAAATCTCCAAACAGGTAAACTGGATTCACTTCGGTTAAAAGTGGGATAACTTCTTCATCATAACTCCTATGATATTAATTCAACTTCAGGGTGATTTACACTAATTTATGAGTACAAATCAAGCTTCTTACATCGTGATTCATTCTGGTTTGATTTGAATCAAGAAGAAATTGCCAAATCTCCAAACAGGGTAAACTGGAATAACTTCGGTTAAAAGTGGGATAACTTCTTCATCATAACTCCTATGATCTGGATTCAACTTCAGGGTGATTCTACACTGATTAATGAGTCCAAATCAAGCTTCTTTCATCGTGATTCATTCTGGTTTTTTTTAATATCAAGAATAAATTGTCAAATCTCCAAACAGGGTAAACTGGAATCACTTCGGTTAAAAGTTGAATAACTTCTTCATCATAAGTCCAATGATATTGATTCAACTTCAGGATGATTCTGCACTGATTTATGAGTCCAAATCAAGCTTCTTACATTGTGATTCATTCTGTTTTGATTAGAATCAAGAAGAAATTGTCAAATCTCCAAACAAGGTAAATTGGAGTCACTTCGGTTAAAAGTGGGATAACTTCTTCATCATAACTCCTATGATCTTGATTCAACTTCAGGGTGATTCTAAACTTATTTATGAGTCCAAATCAAACTTCTTACATCGTGATTGGTTCTGGTTTTATTAGTATCAAGAAGAAATTGCCAACTCTCCAAGCAGGGTAAACTGGATTCACTTCGGTTAAAAGTGGAATAACTTCTTCATCATAACTCCTATGATATTGATTCATCTTGAGGGTGATTATACACTAATTAATTAGTCCAAATCAAGCTTCTTACATCTTTATTCATTCTGGTTTGACTAGAATCAAGAAGAAATTGCCAACTCTCCAAACAGGGCAAACTGGAATCACTTCGGTTAATAGTGGGATAACTTCTTCATCATAACTCCTATGATCTTGATTCAACTTCAGGGTGATTCTACACTGATTTATGAGTCCAAATCAAGCTTCTTAAGTCGTGATTCATTCTGGTTTTATTAGTATCAAGAAGAAATTGACAAATCTTCAAACAGGGTAAACTGGATTCACTTCGGTTAAAAGTGGGATAACTTCTTCATCATAACTCCTATGATTTTGATTCAACTTCAGGGTGATTATACACTGATTAATGAGTCCAAATCAGGCTTCTTATATCGTGATTCATTCTGGTTTTATTAGTATCAAGAAGAAATTGCCAAATCTCCAAACATGGGCAAATTGGAATCACTTCGGTTAAAAGTGGGATAACTTCTTCATCATAACTCCTATGATATTGATTCAACTTCAGGGTGATTTAAACTGATTTATGAGTCCAAATCAAGCTTCTTACATCGTGATTCATTCTGGTTTGATTTGAATCAAGAAGAAATTGCCAAATCTCCAAACAGGGTAAACTGGAATCACTTCGGTTAAAAGTGGAATAACTTCTTCATCATAACTCCTATGATCTTGATTCAACTTCAGGGTGATTCTACACTGATTTATGAGTCCAAATCAAGCTTCTTACATCGTGATTCATTCTGGTTTATTAGTATCAAGAAGAAATTGCCAACTCTCCAAACAGGGCAAACTGGAATCACTTCGGTTAAAAGTGGGATAACTTCTTCATCATAACTCCTATGATCATTGATTCAACTTCAGGGTGATTTACACTGATTAATGAGTCCAAATCAAGCTTCTTACATCGTGATTCATTCTGGGTTTATTAGTATCAAGAATAAATTGCCAAATCTCCAAACAGGGTAAACTAGATTCACTTCGGTTAAAAGTGGGATAACTTCTTCATCATAACTCCTATGATATTGATTCAAATTCAGGGTGATTATCCACTGATTTATGAGTTCAAATCAAGATTCTTACATCTTGATTCATTATGGTTTAATTAGAATCAAGAAGAAATTGCAAACTCTCCAAACAGGGCAAACTGGAATTACTTCGGTTAAAAGTGGGATAACTTCTTCATCATAACTCCTATGATCTTGATTCAACTTCAGGGTGATTCTACACGGATTTATGAGTCCAAAGCAAGCTTCTTACATCGTGATTAATTCTGGTTTTATTAGTATCAAGAATAAATTGCCAAATTTCCAAACAGGGTAAACTGGAATCACTTCGGTTAAAAGTGGGATAACTTCTTCATCATAACTTCTATGATATTGATCAACTTCAGGGTGATTTACACTAATTTATGAGTACAAATCAAGCTTCTTACATCGTTATTCATTCTGGTTTGATTTGAATCAAGAAGAAATTGCCAAATCTCCAAACAGGGTAAACTGGAATCACTTCGGTTAAAAGTAGAATAACTTCTTCATAATAAGTCCAATGATATTGATTCAACTTCAGGATGATTCTGCGCTGATTTATGAGTCCAAATCAAACTTCTTACCTCTTGATTCATTCTGGTTTGATTAGAATCAAGAAGAAATTGCCAAATCTCCAAGCAGGGTAAACTGGATTCACTTCGGTTAAAAGTGGAATAACTTCTTCATCATAACTCCTATGATATTGATTCAACTTCAGGGTGATTATCCACTGATTTATGAGTCCAAATCAAGATTATTACATCTTGATTCATTATGGTTTGATTAGAATCAAGAGGAAATTGCCAACTCTCCAAACATGGCAAACTGGAATCACTTCGGTTAAAAGTGGGATAACTTCTTCATCATAACTCCTATGATTTTGATTCAACATCAGAGTGATTATCCACTGATTTATGTGTCCAAATCAAGCTTCTTACATCTTGATTCACTCTGTTTTGATTAGAATCAAGAAGAAATTGCCAAATCTCCAAAAAGGGTAAACTGGAGCAACTTCGGTTAAAAGTGGGATAACTTCTTCATCATAACTCCAATGATCTTGATTCAACTTCAGGGTGATTCTACACTGATTAATGAGTCCAAATCAAGCTTCTTATATCGTGATTCATTATGGTTTTATTAGTATCAATAATAAATTGCCAAATCTCCAAACATGGCAAATTGGAATCACTACGGTTAAAAGTAGGATAACTTATTCATCATAACTCCTATGATATTGATTCAACTTCAGGGTCATTTACACTGATTTATGAGTAAAAATCAAGCTTCTTACATCGTGATTCATTCTGGTTTGATTTGAATCAAGAAGAAATTGCCAAATCTCCAAACAGGATAAACTGGAATCACATCGGTTAAAAGTGGAATAACTTCTTCATCATAACTCCTATGATCTTGATTCAACTTCAGGGTGATTCTACACTGATTTATGAGTCCAAATCAAGCTTCTTACATCGTGATTCATTCTGGTTTTATTAGTATCAAGAAGAATTGCCAACTCTCCAAACACGGCAAACTGGAATCACTTCGGCTAAAAGTGGGATAACTTCTTCATCATAACTCCTATGATCTTGATTCAACTTCAGGGTGATTCTACACGGATTTATGAGTCCAAAGCAAGCTTCTTACATCATGATTAATTCTGGTTTTATTAGTATCAAGAATAAATTGTCAAATCTCCAAACAGGATAAACTAGAGTCATTTCGGTTAAAAGTGGGATAACTTCTTCATCATAACTCCTATGATATTGATTCAACTTCAGGTTAATTTACACTAATTTATGAGTACAAATCAAGCTTCTTACATTGTGATTCATTCTGGTTTGATTTGAATCAAGAAGAAATTGCCAAATCTCCAAACAGGGTAAACTGGAATCACTTCGGTTAAAAGTAGAATAACTTCTTCATAATAAGTCCAATGATATTGATTCAACTTCAGGATGATTCTGCACTGATTTATGAGTCCAAATCAAGCTTCTTACATCTTGATTCATTATGGTTTGATTAGAATCAAGAAGAAATTGCCCAATCTCCAAACAGGGTAAACTGGATTCACTTCGGTTAAAAGTGGGATAACTTCTTCATCATAACTCCTATGATCTTGATTCAACTTCAGGGTGATTCTAAACGGATTTATGAGTCCAAATCAAGCTTCTTACATCGTGATTCATTTTGGTTTTATTAGTATCAAGAATAAATTGTCAAATCTCCAAACAGGGTAAACTGGAATCACTTCGGTTAAAAGTGGGATAACTTCTTCATCATAACTCCTATGATCTTGATTCAACTTCAGGGTGATTCTACACGGATTTATGAGTCCAAATCAAGCTTCTTACATCGTGATTCATTCTGGTTTTATTAGTATCAAGAATAAATTGTCAAATCTCCAAACAGGGTAAACTGGATTCACTTCGGTTAAAAGTGGGATAACTTCTTCATCATAACTCCTATGATATTAATTCAACTTCAGGGTGATTTACACTAATTTATGAGTACAAATCAAGCTTCTTACATCGTGATTCATTCTGGTTTGATTTGAATCAAGAAGAAATTACCAAATCTCCAAACAGGGTAAACTGGAATAACTTCGGTTAAAAGTGGGATAACTTCTTCATCATAACTCCTATGATCTGGATTCAACTTCAGGGTGATTCTACACTGATTAATGAGTCCAAATCAAGCTTCTTTCATCGTGATTCATTCTGGTTTTTTTAATATCAAGAATAAATTGTCAAATCTCCAAACAGGGTAAACTGGAATCACTTCGGTTAAAAGTTGAATAACTTCTTCATCATAAGTCCAATGATATTGATTCAACTTCAGGATGATTCTGCACTGATTTATGAGTCCAAATCAAGCTTCTTACATTGTGATTCATTCTGTTTTGATTAGTATCAAGAAGAAATTGTCAAATCTCCAAACAAGTTAAATTGGAGTCACTTCGGTTAAAAGTGGGATAACTTCTTCATCATAACTCCTATGATCTTGATTCAACTTCAGGGTGATTCTAAACTTATTTATGAGTCCAAATCAAACTTCTTACATCGTGATTGGTTCTGGTTTTATTAGTATCAAGAAGAAATTGCCAACTCTCCAAACAGGGCAAACTGGAATCACTTCGGTTAAAAGTGGGATAACTTCTTCATCATAACTCCTATGATCTTGATTCAACTTCAGGGTGATTCTACACTGATTTATGAGTCCAAATCAATCTTCTTATATCGTGGTTTATTCTGGTTTTATTAGTATCAAGAATAAATTGTCAAATCTCCAAACATGGTAAACTGGAATCACTTCGGTTAAAAGTGGGATAACTTCTTCATCATAACTCCTATGATCTTGATTAAACTTCAGGGTGATTCTAAACTTTTTAATGAGTCAAAATCAAGCTTCTTACATCGTGATTCATTATGGTTTTATTAGTATCAAGAATAAATTGCCAAATCTCCAAACAGGGCAAACTGGAATCACTTCGGTTAAAAGTGGGATAACTTCTTCATCATAACTCCTATGATATTGATTCAACTTCAGGGTGATTTACACTAATTTATGAGTACAAATCAAGCTTCTTACATCGTGATTCATTCTGGTTTGATTTGAATCAAAAAGAAATTGCCAAATCTCCAAACAGGGTAAACTGGAATCACTTCGGTTAAACGTGGAATAACTTCTTCATCATAAGTCCAATGATATTGATTCAACTTCAGGGTGATTATAAACTTATTTATGACTCCAAATCAAGCTTCTTACATCTTGATTCATTCTGGTTTAATTAGTATCAAGAAGAAATTGCCAAATCTCCAAACAGGGCAAACTGGAATCACGTCGGTTAAAAGTAAGATAACTTCTTCATCATAACTCCTATGATCTTGATTCAACTTCAGGGTGATTCTACACTGATTTATGAGTCCAAATCAAGCTTCTTATATCGTAATTCATTCTGGTTTTATTAGTATCTAGAATAAATTGTCAAATCCCCAAACAGGGTAAACTGGAATCACTTCGGTTAAAAGTGGGATAACTTCTTCATTATAACTCCTATGATATTGATTCAACTTCAGGGTGATTATCCACTGATTTATGAGTCCAAATCAAGATTCTTACATTTTGATTCATTATGGCTTGATTAGAATCAAGAAGAAATTGCAAACTCTCCAAACAGGGCAAACTGGAATCACTTCGGTTAAAAGTGGGATAACTTCTTCATCATAACTCCTATGATCTTGATTCAACTTCAGGGTGATTCTAAGCTGATTTATGAGTCCAAATCAAGCTTCTTACATCGTGATTCTTTCTGGTTTTATTAGTATCAAGAAGAAATCGCCAAATCTCTAAACAGGGTAAAATGGAAACACTTCAGTTAAAAGTGGAATAACATCTTCACCATAACTCCTATGATATTGATTCAACTTCAGGGTGATTATCCACTGATTTATGAGTCGAAATAAACCTTCGTACATCTTGATTCATTCCTGTTTTGATTGAATCAAGAAGAAATTGCCAAATCTCCAAACAGGGTAAACTCGAATCACTTCGGTTAAAAGTGGAATAAATTCTTCATCATAAGTCCAATGATATTGATTCAAATTCAGGATGATTCTGCACTGATTTATGAGTCCAAATCAACCTTCTTACATATTGATTCATTCTGGTTTGATTAGAATCAAGAAAAAATTGCCAAATCTTCAAAAAGTGTTAACTGGAGTCACTTCGGTTAAAAGTGGGATAACTTCTTCATCATAACTCCTATGATCTTGATTCAAATTCAGGGTGATTCTAAACTGATTTATGAGTCCAAATCAAGCTTCTTATATCGTAATTCATTCTGGTTTTATTAATATCAAAAATAAATTGTCAAATCTCCAAACAGGATAAACTGGAATCACTTCGGTTAAAAGTGGGATAACTTCTTCATCATAACTCCTAGGATGTTGATTCAACTTCAGGGTGATTTTACACTGATTTATGAGTCCAAATCAAGCTTCTTATATCGTAATTCATTCTGGTTTTATTAATATCAAAAATAAATTGTCAAATCTCCAAACAGGGTAAACTGGAATCACTTCGGTTAAAAGTGGGATAACTTCTTCATTATAACTCCTATGATATTGATTCAACTTCAGGGTGATTATCCACTGATTTATGAGTCCAAATCAAGATTCTTACATTTTGATTCATTATGGCTTGATTAGAATCAAAAAGAAATTGCAAACTCTCCAAACAGGGCAAACTGGAATCACTTCGGTTAAAAGTGGGATAACTTCTTCATCATAACTCCTATGATCTTGATTCAACTTCAGGGTGATTATAAACTTATTTATGAGTCCAAATAAAGCTTCTTACATCTTGATTCATTCTGGTCTGATTATAATCAAGAAGAAATTGCCAAATCTCCAAACAAGGTAAATTGGAGTCACTTCGGTTAAAAGTAGGATAACTTCTTCATCATAACTCCTATGATCTTGATTCAACTTCAGGGTGATTCTAAACTTATTTATGACTCCAAATCAAGCTTCTTACATCGTTATTCGTTCTGGTTTTATTAGTATCAAGAAGAAATTGCCAACTCTCCAAACAGGGCAAACTTGAATCACTTTGGTTAAAAGTGGGATAACTTCTTCATTATAACTCCTATGATATTGATTCAACTTCAGTGTGATTATCCACGGATTTATGAGTCCAAATCAAGATTCTTATATCTTGTTTCATTATGGTTTAATTATAATCAAGAAGAAATTGCAAACTCTCCAAACAGGGCAAACTGGAATCACTTCGGTTAAAAGTGGGATAACTTCTTCATCATAACTCCTACGATCTTGATTCAACTTCAGGGTGATTCTACACGGATTTACAAGTCCAAAGCAAGCTTCTTACGTCGTGATTCATTCTGGTTTTATTAGTATCAAGAATAAATTGCCAAATCTTCAAACAGTGTAAACTGGAATCACTTCGATTAAAAGTGGGATAACTTCTTCATCATAACTCCTATGATCTTGATTCAACTTCAGGGTGATTCTACACTGAGTTATGAGTCCAAATCAAGCTTCTTACATCGTAATTCATTCTGCTTTTATTAGTATCTAGAATAAATTGTCAAATCTCTAAACAAGGTAAACTGGAATCACTTCGGTTAAAAGTGGGATAACTTCTTCATCATACTCCTATGATGTTGATTCAACTTCAGGGTGATTCTAAACTGATTAATGAGTCCAAATCAAGCTTCTTAAATCGTGATTCATTCTGGTTTTATTAGTATCAAGAATAAATTGCCAAATCTCCAAACAGGACAAACTGGAATCACTTCGGTTAAAAGTGCGATAACTTCTTCATCATAACTCCAATGATATTGATTCAACTTCAGGATGATTCTACACTGATTTATGAGTCCAAATAAAGCTTCTTACATCTTGATTCCTTCTGGCTTGATTAGAATCAAGAAGAAATTGCCAAATCTCCAAACACAGTAAACTTGAGTCACTTCGGTTAAAAGTGGGATAACTTCTTCATCATAACGCCTATGATCTTGATTCAAATTTAGGGTGATTCCACACTGATTTATGAGTCCAAATCAAGCTTCTTACATCGTGATTCATTATGGTTTCATTCGTATCAAGAAGAAATTGTCAAATCTCCAAACAAGGTAAACTGGAATCACTTCGGTTAAAAGTGGGATAACTTCTTCATCATAACTCCTATGATCTTGATTCAACTTCAGGGTGATTCTACACTGATTAATGAGTCCAAATCAAGCTTCTTACATCGTGATTAGTTCTGGTTTTATTAGTATCAAGAATAAATTGTCAATCTCCAAACAGGGTAAACTGGATTCACTTCGGTTAAAATTGAGATAACTTCTTCATCATAACTACTATGATATTGATTAAACTTCAGGGTGATTATCCACTGATTTATGAGTCCAAATGAAGCTTCTTACATCTTGATTCATTCTGGTTTGATTAGAATCAAGAAGAAATTGCCAAATCTCCAAAAAGGGTAAACTGGAGTCACTTCGGTTAAAAGTGGGATAACTTCTTCATCATAACTCCTATGATCTTGATTCAAATTCAGGGTGATTCTAAACTGATTTATTGAGTACAAATCAAGCTTTTTAAATCGTGATTCATTCTGGTTTTATTTGTATCAAAAAGAAACTGCCAAATCTCCAAACAGGGTAAACTGGAATCACTTCGGTTAAAAGTGGGATAACTTCTTCATCATAACTCCTATGATCTTGATTCAACTTCAGGGTGATTCTACACTGATTAATGAGTCCAAATCAAGCTTCTTACATCGATTTTCATTCTGGTTTTATTAGTATCAAGAATAAATTGCCAAATCTCCAAACAGGATAAACTGGATTCACTTCGGTTAAAAGTGAGATAACTTCTTCATCATAACTCCTATGATATTGATTCAACTTCAGGGTGATTATCCACTGATTTATTAGTCCAAATCAAGATTCTTACATCTTGATTCATTATGGTTTGATTAGAATGAAGAAGAAATTGCCAACTCTCCAAACAGGGCAAACTGGAATCACTTCGGTTAAAAGTGGGATAACTTCTTCATCATAACTCCTATGATCTTGATTCAACTTCAGGGTGATTCTACTCTGATTTATGAGTCCAAATCAAACTTCTTACATCGTGATTCATTCTGGTTTTATTAATATTAAGAATAAATTGTCAAACCTCCAAACAGGGTAAACTGGAATCACTTCGGTTAAAAGTGGGATAACTTTTTCATCATAACTCCTATGATCTTGATTCAACTTCAGGGTGATTCTAAACTGATTTATGAGTCCAAATCGAGCTTCTTACATCGTGATTCATTCTAGTTTTATTAGTATCAAGAAGAAATTGCCAAATCTCTAAATAGGGCAAACTGGAATCACTTCGGTTAAAAGTGGATAAATCTTCATCATAACTCCTATGATATTGATTCAACTTCAGGGTGATTATCCACTGATTTATGAGTCCAAATAAAGCTTCTTACATCTTGATTCATTCTGGTTTGATTAGAATCAAGAAGAAATTGCCAAATCTCCAAACAGGGTAAACTGGAGTCACTTCGGTTAAAAGTGGGATAACTTCTTCATCATAACTCCTATGATCTTGATTCAAATTCAGGGTGATTCTAAACTGATTTATGAGTCCAAATTAAGCTTCTTACATCGTGATTCATTCTGGTTTTATTTGTATCAAGAAGAAATTGCCAAATCTCCAAACAGGGTAAACTAGAATCACTTCGGTTAAAAGCGGGATAACTTCTTCATCATAACTCCTATGATCTTGATTCAACTTCAGGGTGATTCTACACTGATTAATGAGTCCAAATCAAGCTTCTTTCATCGTGATTCATTCTGGTTTTTTTAATATCAAGAATAAATTGTCAAATCTCCAAACAGGGTAAACTGGAATCACTTCGGTTAAAAGTTGAATAATTTCTTCATCATAAGTCCAATGATATTGATTCAACTTCAGGATGATTCTGCACTGATTTATGAGTCCAAATCAAGCTTCTTACATTGTGATTCATTCTGTTTTGATTAGTATCAAGAAGAAATTGTCAAATCTCCAAACAAGTTAAATTGGAGTCACTTCGGTTAAAAGTGGGATAACTTCTTCTTCATAACTCCTATGATCTTGATTCAACTTCAGGGTGATTCTAAACTTATTTATGAGTCCAAATCAAACTTCTTACATCGTGATTTGTTCTGGTTTTATTAGTATCAAGAAGAAATTGCCAACTCTCCAAACAGGGCAAACTGGAATCACTTCGGTTAAAAGTGGGATAACTTCTTCATCATAACTCCTATGATCTTGATTCAACTTCAGGGTGATTCTACACTGATTTATGAGTCCAAATCAATCTTCTTATATCGTGGTTTATTCTGGTTTTATTAGTATCAAGAATAAATTGTAAAATCTCCAAACATGGTAAACTGGAATCACTTCGGTTAAAAGTGGGATAACTTCTTCATCATAACTCCTATGATCTTGATTAAACTTCAGGGTGATTCTAAACTTATTAATGAGTCCAAATCAAGCTTCTTACATCGTGATTCATTATGGTTTTATTAGTATCAAGAATAAATTGCCAAATCTCCAAACAGGGCAAACTGGAATCACTTCGGTTAAAAGTGGGATAACTTCTTCATCATAACTCCTATGATATTGATTCAACTTCAGGGTGATTTACACTAATTTATGAGTACAAATCAAGCTTCTTACATCGTGATTCATTCTGGTTTGATTTGAATCAAGAAGAAATTGCCAAATCTCCAAACAGGGTAAACTGGAATCACTTCGGTTAAACGTGGAATAACTTCTTCATCATAAGTCCAATGATATTGATTCAACTTCAGGATGATTCTGCACTGATTTATGAGTCCAAATAAAGCTTCTTACATCTTGATTCATTCTGGTTTGATTATAATCAAGAAGAAATTGCCAAATCTCCAAACAAGGTAAATTGGAGTCACTTCGGTTAAAAGTGGGATAACTTCTTCATCATAACTCCTATGATCTTGATTCAACTTCAGGGTGATTCTAAACTTATTTATGACTCCAAATCAAGCTTCTTACATCGTGATTCGTTCTGGTTTTATTAGTATCAAGAAGAAATTGCCAACTCTCCAAACATGGCAAACTTGAATCACTTTGGTTAAAAGTGGGATAACTTCTTCATTATAACTCCTATGATATTGATTCAACTTCAGTGTGATTATCCACGGATTTATGAGTCCAAATCAAGATTCTTATATCTTGTTTCATTATGGTTTAATTATAATCAAGAAGAAATTGCAAACTCTCCAAACAGGGCAAACTGGAATCACTTCGGTTAAAAGTGGGATAACTTCTTCATCATAACTCCTACGATCTTGATTCAACTTCAGGGTGATTCTACACGGATTTACGAGTCCAAAGCAAGCTTCTTACGTCGTGATTAATTCTGGTTTTATTAGTATCAAGAATAAATTGCCAAATCTCCAAACAGGGTAAACTGGAATCACTTCGGTTAAAAGTGGGATAACTTCTTCATCATAACTACTATGATATTGATTCAACTTCAGGGTGATTTACACTAATTTATGAGTACAAATCAAGCTTTTTACATCGTGATTCATTCTGGTTTAATTTGAATTAAGAATAAATTGCCAAATCTCCAAACAGGGTAAACTGTAATCACTTCAGTTAAAAGTAGAATAACTTCTTCATAATAAGTCCAATGATATTGATTCAACTTCAGGATGATTCTGCACTGATTTATGAGTCCAAATCAAGCTTCTTACATCTTGATTCATTCTGGTTTGATTAGAATCAAGAAGAAATTGCCAAATCTCCAAGCAGGATAAACTGGATTCACTTCGGTTAAAAGTGGGATAACTTCTTCATCATAACTCCTATGATATTGATTCAACTTCAGGGTGATTATCCACTGATTTATGAGTCCAAATCAAGATTCTTACATCTTTATTCATTATGGTTTGATTAGAATCAAGAGGAAATTGCCAACTCTCCAAACGGGGCAAACTGGAATCACTTCGGTTAAAAGTGGGATAACTTGTTCATCATAACTCCTATGATCTTGATTCAACTTCAGTGTGATTCTACACTGATTTATGAGTCCAAATCAAGATTTTTACATCGTGATTCATTCTGGTTTTATTTGTATCAAGAAGAAATTACCAAATCACCAGACAGGGTAAACTGGATTCACTTCGGTTAAAAGTGGGATAACTTCTTCATCATAACTCCTATGATCTTGATTCAAATTCAGGGTGATTCTAAACTGATTTATTGAGTCCAAATCAAGCTTCTTAAATCGTGATTAATTCTGGTTTTATTTGTATCAAAAAGAAATTGTCAAATCTCCAAACAGGATAAACTGGAATCACTTCGGTTAAAAGTGGGCTAACTTCTTCATCATAACTCCTATGATCTTGATTCAACTTCAGGGTGATTCTACACTGATTAATGAGTCCAAATCAAGATTCTTACATCTTGATTCATTATGGTTTGATTAGAATCAAAAAGAAATTGCCAACTCTCCAAACTGGGCAAACTGGAATCACTTCGGTTAAAAGTGGGATAACTTCTTCATCATAACTCCTATGATCTTGATTCAACTTCAGGGTGATTCTACACTGATTTATGAGTCCAAATCAAGCTTCTTATATCGTAATTCATTCTGGTTTTATTAATATCAAAAATAAATTGTCAAATCTCCAAAAAGGGTAAACTAGAATCACTTCGGTTAAAAGTGGGATAACTTCTTCATTATAACTCCTATGATATTGATTCACCTTCAGGGTGATTATCCACTGATTTATGAGTCCAAATCAAGATTCTTACATTTTGATTCATTATGGCTTGATTAGAATCAAAAAGAAATTGCAAACTCTCCAAATAGGGCAAACTGGAATCACTTCGGTTAAAAGTGGAATAACTTCTTCATCATAACTCCTATGATCTTGATTCAACTTCAGGGTGATTCTAAACTGATTTATGAGTCCAAATCAAGCTTCTTACATCGTGATTTCTTCTGGTTTTATTAGTATCAAGAATAAATTGCCAAATCTCCAAACAGGGTAAACTGGAATCACTTCGGTTAAAAGTGGGATAACTTCTTCATCATAACTCCCATGATCTTGATTCAACTTTAGGGTGATTCTAAACTTATTTAAGAGTCCAAATCAAGCTTCTTACATCGTGATTTTTTCGGGTTTTATTAGTATCAAGAAGAAATTGCCAACTCTCCAAACAGGGTAAACAGGAGTCACTTCGGTTAAAAAGTGGGATAAAACTCTTCATCATAACTCCTATGATCTTCAGGGTGATTCTAAACTTATTTATGAGTCCAAATCAAGCTTCTTACTTCGGTTAAAAGTGGGATAACTTCTTCATCATAACTACTATGATATTGATTCAACTTCAGGGTGATTTCCCACTGATTTATGAGTCCAAATAAAGCTTCTTACATCTTGATTCATTCTGGTTTGATTAGAATCAAGAAAAAGTTGTCAAATTTCCAAACAGGGTAAACTGGAGTCACTTCGGTTAAAAGTGGGATAACTTCTTCATCATAACTCCTATGATCTTGATTCAACTTCAGGGTGATTCTACACTGATTTATGAGTCCAAATCAAGCTTCTTACATCGTGATTCATTCTGGTTTTATTTGTATCAAGAAGAAATTGCCAAATCTCCAAATAGGGTAAACTGGAATTACTTCGGTTAAAAGCGGGATAACTTCTTCATCATAACTCCTATGATCTTGATTCAACTTCAGGGTGATTCTACACTGATTAATGAGTCCAAATCAAGCTTCTTACATCATTTTTCATTCTGGTTTTATTAGTATCAAGAATAAATTGCCAAATCTCCAAACAGGGTAAACTAGATTCACTTCGGTTAAAAGTGAGATAACTTCTTCATCATAACTCTTATTGTGATATTGATTCAACTTCAGGGTAATTATCCACAGATTTATGAGTCCAAATAAAGATTCTTACATGTTGATTCATTATGGTTTGATTATAATCAAGAAGAAATTGTCAACTCTCCAAACAGGGCAAATTGGAATCACTTCGGTTAAAAGTCGGATAACTTCTTCATCATAACTCCTATGATCTTGATTCAACTTCAGGGTGATTCTAGACTGATTTATGAGTCCAAATCAAGCTTCTTACATCGTGATTCATTATGGTTTTATTATAATCAAGAAGAAATTGCCAAATCTCCAAATAGGGCAAACTGGAATCACTTCGGTTAAAAGTAAGATAACTTCTTCATCATAACTTCTATGATCTTTATTCAACTTCTGAGTGATTCTACAATGATTTATGAGTCCAAATCAAGCTTCTTACATCGTGATTCATTCTTGTTTTATTAATATCAAGAATAAATTTTCAAATCTCCAAACAGGATAAACTGGAATCACTTCGGTTAAAAGTGGGAAAACTTCTTCATCATAACTCCTATGAACTTGATTCAACTTCAGGGTGATTCTAAAATGATTAATGAGTCCAAATAGAGCTTCTTACATTGTTATTCATTCTGGTTTTATTAGTATCAAGAATAAATTGCGAAATCTCCAAACATGACAAACTGGAATCACTTCGGTTAAAAGTGCGATAACTTCTTCATCATAACTCCAATGATATTGATTCAAGTCCAGGATGATTATACACTGATTTATGAGTCCAATTCAAGCTTTTTACATCTTGATTCATTCTGGTTTAATTAGAATCAAGAAGAAATTGCCAAATCTCCAAACATGAAAAACTAGAATCACTTCTGTTAAAAGTGGGATAACTTCTTCATCATAACTCCTATGATCTTGCTTCAACTTCAGGGTGATTCTACACTGATTTATGAGTCCAAATCAAGCTTCTTACATCGTGATTCATTCTAATTTTATTAGTATCAAGAAGAAATTACCAAATCTTCAAACAGGGTAAACTGGGATCACTTCGGTTAAAAGTGGGATAACTTCTTCATCATAAGTCCAATGATATTTATTCAACTTCAGGATGATTCTACACTGATTTATGAGTCCAAATAAAGCTTCTTACATCTTGATTAATTTTGTTTTGATTTGAATCAAGAAGAAATTGCCAAATCTCCAAACATGGTAAACTGGAATCACTTCGGTTAAAAGTGGAATAACTTCTTCATCATAAGTCGAATGATATTGATTAAACTTCAGGATGATTCTGTACTGATTTATGAGTCCAAATAAAGCTTCTTACAACTTGATTCATTCTGGTTTAATTAGAATCAAGAAGAACTTGCCAAATCTCCAAACATGGTAAACTGGAGTCACTTCAGTTAAAAGTGGGATAACTTCTTCATCATAACTCCTATGATCTTGATTCAAATTTTGGGTGATTCCAAACTGATTTATGAGTACAAATCAAGCTTCTTACATCGTGATTCATTCTGGTTTTATTTGTATCAAGAAGAAATTGCCAAATCTCCAAACAAGGTAAATTGGAATCACTTCGGTTAAAAGTGGGATAACTTCTTCATCATAACTCCTATGATCTTGATTCAACTTCAGGGTGATTCTACACTGATTAATGAGTCCAAATCAAGCTTCTTACATCGTGATTAATTCTTGTTTTATTGGTATCAAGAATAAATTGCCAATCTCCAAACAGGGTAAACTGGATTCACTTCGGTTAAAATTGAGATAACTTCTTCATCATAACTACTATGATATTGATTAAACTTCAGGGTGATTATCCACTGATTTATGAGTCCAAATAAAGCTTCTTACATCTTGATTCATTCTGGTTTGATTAGAATCAAGAAGAAATTGCCAAATCTCCAAATAGGGTAAACTGGAGTCACTTCGGTTAAAAGTGGGATAACTTCTTCATCATAACTCCTATGATCTTGATTCAAATTCAGGGTGATTCTAAACTGATTTATGAGTCCAAATCAAGCTTCTTACATCGTGATTCATTCTGGTTTTATTTGTATCAAGAAGAAATTGCCAAATCTCCAAACAGGGTAAACTGGAATCACTTCGGTTAAAAGCGGGATAACTTCTTTATCATAACTCCTATGATCTTGATTCAACTTCAGGGTGATTCTACACTGATTAATGAGTCCAAATCAAGCTTCTTACATCATTTTTCATTCTGGTTTTATTAGTATCAAGAATAAATTGCCAAATCTCCAAACAGGGTAAACTGGATTCACTTCGGTTAAAAGTGGGATAACTTCTTAATCATAACTCCTATGATATTGATTCAACTTCAGGATAATTATCCACTGATTTATGAGTCCAAATCAAGATTCTTACATATTGATTCATTATGGTTTGATTAGAATCAAGAAGAAATTGTCAACTCTCCAAACATGGCAAACTGGAATCACTTCGGTTAAAAGTGGGATAACTTCTTCATCATAACTCCTATGATCTTGATTCAACTTCAGGGTGATTCTAAACTGATTAATGAGTCCAAATTGAGCTTCTTACATTGTTATTCATTCTTGTTTTATTAGTATCAAGAATAAATTGCCAATCTCCAAACAGGGTAAACTGGATTCACTTCGGTTAAAATTGAGATAACTTCTTCATCATAACTACTATGATATGGATTAAACTTCAGGGTGATTATCCACTGATTTTTGAGTCCAAATAAAGCTTCTTACATCTTGATTCATTCTGGTTTGATTAGAATCAAGAAAAAATTGTCAAATCTCCAAACAGGGTAAACTGGAGTCACTTCGGTTAAAAGTGGGATAACTTCTTCATCATAACTCCTATGATCTTGATTCAAATTCAGGGTGATTCTAAACTGATTTATGAGTCCAAATCAAGCTTCTTACATCGTGATTCATTCTGGTTTTATTTGTATCAAGAAGAAATTGCCAAATCTCCAAATAGGGTAAACTGGAATTACTTCGGTTAAAAGCGGGATAACTTCTTCATCATAACTCCTATGATCTTGATTCAACTTCAGGGTGATTCTACACTGATTAATGAGTCCAAATCAAGCTTCTTACATCATTTTTCATTCTGGTTTTATTAGTATCAAGAATAAATTGCCAAATCTCCAAACAGGGTAAACTAGATTCACTTCGGTTAAAAGTGAGATAACTTCTTCATCATAACTCTTATTGTGATATTGATTCAACTTCAGGGTGATTATCCACTGATTTATGAATCCAAATCAAGATTCTTACATATTGATTCATTATGGTTTGATTAGAATCAAGAAGAAATTGTCAACTCTCCAAACAGGGCAAACTGGAATCACTTCGGTTAAAAGTGGGATAACTTCCTTCATCATAACTCCTATGATCTTGCTTCAACTTTCAGGGTGATTCTACACTGATTTATGAGTCCAAATCAGCTTCTTACATCGTGATTCATTCTAGTTTTATTAGTATCAAGAAGAAATTACCAAATCTTCAAACAAGGTAAACTGGGATCACTGTCGGTTAAAAGTGGGATAACTTCTTCATCATAAGTCCAATGATATTTATTCAACTTCAGGATGATTCTACACTAATTTATGAGTCCAAATAAAGCTTCTTACATCTTGATTAATTTTGTTTTGATTTGAATCAAGAAGAAATTACCAAATCTCCAAACATGGTAAACTGGAATCACTTCGGTTAAAAGTGGAATAACTTCTTTGATGCGTCCCTAGGATGCTCTCTGGTTGATGGGAATGGATAGATCCTTGCAAGAACGAATCAGTGACTCAAGTTCTTCAAGGTTTGTGGATTGAATGGTGACACAAGAGGGATGGAAGATCTCT